>WURV02147501.1:0-18071 GCA_011762755.2 Epimenia babai | reverse complement strand
TTAATTCAAATCTAGTCCCACTTGAACTACAGAATAATTTTATCCGCCCAAAGGTAATTCACGTCTAGTCCTACTTGAACTACAGAATAATTTCATCCGCCCAAAGGTAATTCACGTCTAGTCCAACTTGAACTACAAAATAATTTCATCTGCCCGAAGGTAATTCATGTCTAGTCCTACTTGAACTACAAAATAATTTCATCCACCCAAAGTTAATTTACATTAATGTATCAGTCAAGTAATTGCCCGAATTGATGGTTCATTGTTTTTTACTTTTATAACCTTAATGAAAATATGTTATTTTACCAAATCTTTATTAAAATAATATTTCCACATTACGGTAACATTGTTTGAATTTATTTTGTAAAGTAAATCTCATCAGACAGATTCACGACCAAATTTTCCGTTGTTAAAATGGTTCGTGCATTTTCATCTTACTAATCAGATAACAATGTTCCACTGTGGTACAAAAATTTATCAACTACGTGTGCTGCATTCGTTAAAGATGTGTATTCAATCGAGTATTGTGTATATGTGACATTCTTCAAGGCATTTTCTAGTCAGCTATTACTAGTCCTGCTGTCTCAAGATGTCAACACACTCTGTAGCCCTTAGGCTACGTGCGGCTATTAATACATTTAGTAGTAAAAACATATGCAAGTTAGAGTTGTTTTTTAAATATAAATAAATTATATATAATTTAGTCAACACTGTGAAAATGCTACGCGAAATTGTAAATAAAAGAGTAATTGCAGCATAAGTATTTAATTTGCTACATAAATTTTTCTATAACCATGTCAAGTGCAGGTCAATATGTTAGACTTGCAAACATCATTGGAATGCTATGTCCCAATTGCATCCATTTTATTCAACGTTATGCATTATTCATGTTTTCATCAAGTTTGGCTGCCTGGCTCCATAGATGTGGACGACAAATTATAGATGCGTTATTCTTGAATATCCTGAGCCATCTGTAATGAGTATTCTGTAACCTCCTGTCTATTCATACGAGTTATGTAGACTTAGTAACTAATCCGGTATAAATATTAGATATATAGCATCTCATGGCAGCTGGCGTAACGAGTTGATGAAGTTTCTCAATTATTTTAGGCTTTTAAAGTCTCATTAATTGCAGAGAGATGAGATACCAGTTCACTGAAAAAGATCTTTGTCTTCTTGGTGAGAGTGGTCTAATAGAGAATGATCTAATAGGGATCAGTTTGGTCCAGTACTGCGACTGGAATCCGCAACTCTGCAGTGCCATATATTCCATCAGTTACTTGCCATATGCTGTGATTTCATTGACTGCTAACCAGTATCACAACTTAGTAATGTGGTATTAACCCTTAGCATGCTGTTGACATTGAATTGTATTGCTATAGTAATCTGATATGGAGTTGTCAGTGTGTTAAGGGTTAATGGGAGTAGCCTATGTGGTTCCTCGAATAGCTGTATCAGATCCCATCAGAGGTATAGGTGGTTTCTATGCATTTTTCACGACTGAATATCTCGGGAAGATTTCTTAGGATAATGGAGATGAGAAGAATGTGACCTTGAGGTCATTGACCCCGAACACAATGGCAGCCAGCAGGCAGGGGTCGGACCAGCAGAAGCCTCCCGTCGCACTGCGAACAACTAGAGCTGGCGATGCGACATTCGTACGTATATATTTTGATAACGTGACTCATGCCTTATATTCAGAGTATAACATTTATATAAACATACAGTTGACAACAGATCATTTGAGGATGTGGTTTTGTACCAATTTTTGTTGATTTCAATATATTTTTTTGTCAATCAAAAGAAATTCATATTGAGCGATAATTCAATTAAACTTGTTTTGACTAAATTTAAATCTGTGAACTTTACTGTAACAGGTGCTAGCCTCCCCTCACATTTTGGTTTTGCCAGTGCATATCTTTAGTGTTGTCATTTTCAATAGCGGTTGTTTATGTCTGGGTCGATAAAATGGAAAAACCCCATTTGCTATTGCCTGTGATTCAGACCTATTTGCTTTGTATTATGGCCTTCTATCATAGTATTCCTTTCCCATCAACGTGCTACTAACCGTACTAACCAACCTTTCCTGTCCCCTATATCCTTATTGAGTCTTAAGTGATGACCAGTCTGGCCAAAAGACCACTAGAAGCTTTGCGACTTACTTTTTATCGGTTTTACCCAATCAGCGAATCGAGTGCCTGGAGAGGGACGAACAAGAACTGAAGATGAAGATCAGGTCGCTGGAACAAGACAACGAATTGTTGCAAGAGCGGGTAATCGCGTACGAAAGTACACAAGGCGGTCTCTCAGGCAAAGGCAACAACCAGGAAATCAAACATCTAAGGGTCAGTGACATTCTGAGAAACTACTCAAACAGTTAGAAACATGTGGGTAGAAGGATCGTCTCAGTAAACTAAAAAAGCAAAGTGGTTCTTTTATGTACCTCACTTGCAAGTTGCTTGCACCGTTTGCCCAATGACAGTTTACAACGGGTCATTGGGGAAGGCAGCTCTATGTCAGACAACCATAATGCCCTCATAAATGTACTCTATCAATGCCTATTTATATTTGTTGCCACAAATAAATTTTACTGGCTGGTACTTATGGCTAAGTCATCAGGGAGAAAGAATGGGTAAAATTATTGTGTACAATAATATTAATAATATATTTATAATATATATATATATCGATTTTGAACCATATTCCTTGTGTTTCTAGTTAATCATAGCAACCATAAATTTGTAAAGTGCCTTTGATAGCCATGTGTTAAAAAGGCACTATAAATCAATAAAATTTGATTTCATTTCATGTGTAAAATCAAGTAGCTTATAAATTTAGTCGACTACTATTTTGACTATGAATATTTTCTTGTGTGATGTTATAATTAAATCTACCATATATAGATATGTCTCTTTAAATGTGCTGAGATTAACATCAGCTGATATTTGATTGAGTTAATCTTTTTTGTCAGGAGAAAGTCGCCTCCATGGAACGTTCGGAGCTAGAGATAATCAACCGTAACACAGAGTTGGAAAAAGAAATTGTGAAATTGCGATCGATGAAACAAGAGCTTGGCGATGAATTGTTGGTTATGAAATCAAATACTGAACTCTTAAAGAACGAACTTGAAAAAAGTTCGGACGTGAATCGAAGTTTGCAGGAAAAACTGAAATTTGCGGGATTAAGCAACGAAGTTTTGGAAAACGATTCGAGTGAAAATGTTATGGAGACCCTTCGAGCACGTATTACCCAGTTAGAATATGAACTCAAGATCAAGGTATCGGAAATCGAGCACATTCATAATTTGATGGATGAAGATGAGATACTGGAGCATGTTGAAGAAATGGTACAGGAATTGGAGGATTTACGGTCACATAACCAGGAACTGGAGGGAAAGATCGCCCGAATGGAAGAGAACACCGGTGATGAAATCAGCAGCGAAACGCGTTGTCAGCAACTTGAACATGAAAATGAAGAACTACATTATCAGATATTACAGTTGCAACATTTAGAGAAACAGTATTCTGATAAATTAAAGCACGCCGTGTCGACGATTGATGACTTAGAAACGAGCGAGACGAGGCTACGGGACGATGTCGATGCGTACACGAGGGATGAAGGGAACATCAGGCAACAATTATCTGACAGTAGAGTGATCATCGAAGAGTTACGCGACCAAATCGCCGATAAGGATCTCATCGAAGAGAGTCTCCAAGAAAAGGTATCGTACGGTCGTACTGGTTAAAATGTTTTCACTAAAATTCACAATTGACACTATCACTACCACTGCACTGTGGTCTGTTTTACCTGCTTTCAAAACCATGCAAGTGAAATTATGTACCATAGGATAGAAATACATGTGGAAATCATTCTTTTGGGGCGTGTTCGATTGCCCATCCTCTAATAACTGGTTAAATAGCAGTTATTTATTGTTTATTTCCTGTAATTCCTATTCACCTGTAATTCATTAACTCTATTATTAATTCCATTAAAGTTAAGTAGAAGATTTTCTTCACATTTTTACGACACTATGTTCTAGTTACTGAAAAAAATAAGGCTCTCAACCTAAAGAGATGAGTTGGGAATTGGACTTCTAGAATTTATAATAACATTATTCTACAGAGAGGGTTGAGGTGAATAGAATTATTCCATCAAAACGTGTCATCTATGAAATGCACTCTATCTATCTAATATAATGGTGTCATTAGACTAACGATATCATCAAAAAATTATTAAAATAATGACAATATTACATAATCACACATAATTACAGAAGGATATCTCATACTCTTGTATGTATGAGTGGATTATATTTATAGGCTGATTACCAAGGTAATCATTGCATGGGCCATCCTTGGCCCTATACGAAGCCAGGCGATTAATGTGGTTAACACGACGATTTGATTAGCCCTCATAAAGGGTGGGGGAAAAACACCTAGTGTGAAAAAACCGACTGAGTCTGGGCAGACACTTGGCGGGGAGGTAAGCGACATAGTGAGCCCATATAGAGCACCTGAAGCACAGCAAACGTCAGCGGGAGGAAGCTCTAACACAACCACACTGCAGGGGCTACCCCCATGGGCAAAAGGATTTAAGGCATTTTCACTGGTTATAGTGGGCATGGAACCAGGGACATCTGGATTAAAACTCAAACGCTCTAACCACTACACTAACTGCCCCACTGGACTACTCTAACATTTCTAGTTAAATACTTCATTTTGGCAATCTATGTATGGCTTGGTATTTGGCTTCTCTTTGTATGTTTGTGCTATTAGTTATAACTGATTATTGTCAACGATCTGAATTATTGCAGATGGAGTTATTAAACTCGAACTTTTAATTTTTTTAATATTCTTGTGAGTGTCTCTGCCTTTTTGTTTGTAATTTGTTATATTGAGTGATATAGTGACTACTGATGTTACCGTTATCTATTTTTAAATATTGTTTTATTCCAGGTCGATTTTCTTGAGAAATGTAACGAGGCGAATGTGGAGCGTTTGCGTGGTTTAGAGAACAATGAGAGTTTATTGAAACAACGTCTCGAGATTCATGCCGAAATGGAGAAAAATATTGACTATGCACTCAGCCTGAAAGATCGTGTAGAGGCTCTTGAGGAGGTGAATACTAAACTACAAGCCAAAGTCACGGAGCTTGAAGAAAATGAAGAGATTATGAAGGAAAACTGGCGGGCTGTGGCTCAAGAAGATGCTACTCAGTTACAGCTACTTGAAGAGAGATTGAGGATGGTGGAATTGTTGAATCAGGAGTTGAGAAAAAAATTGAAAAATTCTGGTGCTGATGATAGCTTATTTAGACACCCGTCTGCTCCATCGTTACTCGCTGAAATGTCGAATAGTTCGTCACGTATGAGGTTTTCTATTGCTCCAAAAGACAATGCGTTGGATGAGGATTCTCAGTCGAAGATTCGGGAATTGGAGGATCAGTTGCATTTACTTACGGAAGAAAAGAACTCGAAGATCGAGAAGTTACAGCATAAGGTCGATGATATGCGTGTGAATGAGATTAAGCTGAGTGAGACCCTTGTTGAGATGGAACAGGAAGAACGGCAGTTGCGAGAACGGTTGAATCAGTTGGAATCGTCGGAGTCAGCCGCTACTGTTAATAAGTATGAAAAGAGAATTAAAGCTTTGAAATCATCAGAAAAAGATTTGCTGGCGAGGATGGATTCATTAGAGAACAAAGAAGATGATTTGAAGGATAAATTGGCATTTGCGGAACGTAAATATCAGCAACATCTCGAAAAGATGGAGAGAATAATATCCGACTATCAACGATCAGAAGAAGAAATGCAGACAAAGATTGATCAACTACAACGTGAGAATGATCAGTTAAATGAAAAATTGTTAAAGTTTGATAGGGAAATAGCCACCCCATTAAGGAATGAGAATAATGAATTAAAAGATTTATCATGTGATCTCACAGAGAGAGTAAAAAGTGATACTGAAAAAATAAAAACCCTGCAAGATGAGTTTAGGGAGCTAGCAGTTGTTCATCATAATGAATTACAGACCTATGAGTCTAGGGATGAGGGTTCTCTCCAACAAGAAGTTGAGAGTTATCAAAATGAAATCGTCCAGCTTAAAGCATTAGTTGATAATCAGAGTGATGTAGTCAGACAGTATCAGGTTAAAGTTAGTCACCTGGAGATGGAATTGAATGGGGCTCATGCTCAGTGTAGAGATTTAGATAAGAAAGTTGCCGATAATGAAAAAGTGATTAATAAGCTGAACTGTGAGGTGAAAGATTGTCAAGCAGAAATGACAAAGTTTGGGCGACTGGAAGAGGAATTGAATGTTGAATTGAAAAGAAATCGGTTAAAAATTCAACAATACCAAAATGAAGAAAAGCAGGTGAATGAAAAAGTGAAACAGTATCAGTCAGAAATTGATCAGTTAGAGTGTGTCGTTAATGAAATGAAAGATAAAGTGGTTGATTATGAAATGAAGTTGCTGAGATATAAAGACGAGGTCTCAACTTTAAAAGAGGAACAAAGACACTATCGCAAGAAGGGGTTGAGTATTGAACAAGAACAATTTCGGTCATTGGAAAATCTACGGGAACAAGAGTTGAAAGTGCAGAGTCTTGAGGATATAGAAAAATCATTGCAGCGCAGAGTTGAAGAAGCAGATAAAAAATACATGCAATTAAAAAAAGAGAGTAATGAAATGGCGGTGACCATCAGGGAAAAACAAAATAACATTGATACATTGGTGGATGAGAAAAATGAATTGCATATCAAATTGAAAGAGAAACTTGAAGAATTTGAATCTTTTACAACCTTGCATAGTGAAGAAACGAAAAAATTTGAAGGTCAGATAAAGGATTTTATGGTCAAGATTCGAGGTTTAGAAAGGGAACGGGATGAGTTATTGATGAAAGTGGACAATAAAGAAAAGTCAATGAAAATAAGTGAAAAAGAGTATGCCAAGAAAATACATGCTCTTGAGAAGAATGAAGAAGATTTTCTCAAAAAAATAAAAACATTGGAGAAACATGAAGAAGAGTTAATGGAAAAGGATGTAGCTAATGTGACACAAATTAATTGTTTTGAAGCTGAGATAGTGAGTTTACAAAAAAGAATGAATGAATTAAATGAACTTAATGCCACAAATATGAAATGTATAACAGCACTGGAAAGTGATAAGGCTAAGTTGACCTCTAAAGTGGCAGAGGTAATTGCTGAGAGAGATTCACTTCATAGTCATTCAATATGTCATCATGAAACTGAAATATATGAATTGAAGTTACTTTCCAATGGATTAGATGAGAAAAATAAAGAGTATAAAGTAGAAATTAACAAATTAAATGAAAAGGTCGAGATATTGTTGGATGCAGAAGAGCATTTAATGGATAAAAATATGGAACTTGAAAAATTAAATGCAGAATTGGAGAAGTGTTTAACTGAACATACTGAGGCATCTGATCATAATCAGACGCTCCTTGTGGAAAACCTTCAGAGTAAAGTCCATAATTTGGAGCAAGCTAATCATATGCTTGGGAGTGAATTGACAGATTTGAATGAGAATGATGTAGCAAGTATGAGTGAGAAAGTCATGCTTCTGGAACAATCTGAGCAGAAGCTAATGGAGAGAATTGCGGATTTGGAAGAGGCAGAGTCAAAGTTGGATGTTGAGAATTCTAAGTCTCTGATGTTGTCAGCTAATATTGACAAAATGAAGACAGACTTGAGTATCTTGAAAGATGATAATGAAAGGCTAGAGAAAGATGCCATGCTTAAATCTGAACAATTTAATGAGTTGGAAGCGTTGTTGTTTCACAAAGATACTAAAATCAGCGAATTAGAAGATCTAAATACAACGCTTTCCGGTCAACTGACGGAGCATATAGCTCGAGTTACGGAGCTAGAAGCGGAATTAGAAGCAACAGAAGAAAAATTGGAAGAGCTGCAAACTGAATATGAGGAGCGATTGAGAGACAAGAGCAATGTGATGGGTTGGTCTCTAGACAGTGGTGGAACCGCTGATCTGCAGAATGAAATTGAGGCTTTGCAGCATTCGCTGTGCGAAGAGCAGGAAAAGAATAAAGCTCTAAAAGGGGATTTGCTGATTTTAGAGAAAGATAGAGAAGAGCTGATGGAACGTATTGAAGGGTCCAATAAAAATGACACTGACATGGTGTTTATGTCAATAAATTCAGGGAGTCATTCAGTGCCTAATTCGGAGAGTAATTCCAACTTTGTTCATCTCAAAGAGACAGTTGAACAGCTAGAAAAAGAACGATATAAAAATATGAATCATATTGCAAGATTAACTGACCATCTGGAAAAATTATCCAGTTCTATTAATGTAACTACAGCCGCTCTTATCCAAGATTTGAAACTAGGTCATATAATAAAAGAAATTCTACAAAAATCGCGAATCGAAACTTTGGAAAGGGAACTTATTTCTATGCAGGATAAGGAAACTTTTAAATCTAATGACATGTCATTGGAATCAAAATGTGCTGAGTTGCAAAATAGAGAGAAATATTATATTGAGGAGATAGATAATTTTAAACGCGAACTCACTGATTTAGAGTCGCGATTTAAATTGAAATCTGCGAAAACTGCTGGTAATTTCGAAGTGGAGGAGATGCGGGAGCAAATAAAAGATTTGGAGAATGATCGCAATGCGCAGCGTTTAGAATTGGATAAATTAAATGCATATCTTCAATCATTCCGTGCTGCTGTTTTCGATTTAGTTAACTCTGAAGGGGAGATGATTGGTAGTTTGGATAAGGAGTCAGCAACCAATAATGAGGTAATGTATTGTTCTTTTATATTTGTACTTTTATGGTATTATTATTTATGTATTTGTCACTTACTTCCTGAATTTGTTTTATTGTGAGAAAATTTCTCGCCTGGTCACCGTTACAACAAAAATTAACACATGCAATTTGTACATTGCACATTTTCCATTAAATTTTTGTTAGAAATAGTTCTATCACATGCTTTAAAAAATATCCAACAATTTTTTTTAGTAGACTAGACAGTTTTTGTCACAAATACTAAGGTTTTTAACATACTTGTATAAAGATTAACATGGACTTTCGTATATCCACTATACTTTATCATGTCAATGAGCAGGCAGAAGTAACGCACCGATTAAATACACTACTAAAATTTATTGGTCTAGAGAATTATTATCAATTAATCTAAATATTAAGTAGATGGTATTTAATAAACCTGTGCATCGCACTGAAATCGGGCCAAAATTGATTATATCTGCCTCCATTGCTGCGTATTACTAAAATTTTGAGTGCCGTAATTTAATCCTAATTGCAAAATTATTGTTGATGTATGGGTTGTTTACGTTGGATGGATTCCAATTCATGTGAATAATGTTATCAACATCAGCAATTTGTTAAATGTTTCAGTCGAATGAATTCAACGACTGCGAGTCTGCCCTGAGACGTTACATACAGCGCATTAAGATTCCACAGAGTCGCTACACCTACTCAAATTCGGACCAACCACAGGATAAAGATGGCGATTTTGCTAACCAACTTCAGTATTACAGGATTAAACACGATAGGTGAGATAGCAAAAGTTCTGTTTTATGAGACATGACGAAATGAAAAAGGAAAATGTAAGGTATAACTGCTCCTTTATAATGGTAGTAAATGTAAGTCTCATTTGAAATATTGCCTGTTACCAATCACGAATTTCATCACAAATCTTTTTCAATATTCGTGCATGGACATCTTATCCATTTCCTGGCATGGAAGGCGCGGGGAAAATTCTTGGTTTGGGCGGATTTGAAATCACCTCTCGCATAAAAAGCCGCCTTTTAACTGCACTGCACCATCTGCACTGACAATGAAATGAAATATATTTCATTGAAATGTGCTGACAAGCCTTGCTGTCACACTCATATTTCTTAAAAATTGGTAAAAATTCTCACGAGTCAATCAATTTATTGTAATAATTAATCTATTATTATCTTGGCCTAGAGTATGTGAAATTATAGACATAGGGATAAAACGAAGAAAAGGACAACATTTATGAATTGCAAGCGTCAGCCACGGTTCTTGGATGCGGTTTACAGTAAATGTTTTATGTAGCTATATTTAGCGGAGATACAATACCTTCGTCACTCGCATATCAGCCGTCAAAGACAATATCAAGCATCTACCCATTTTGGAGACGTGCTTACTCCAGGAATCGTGGATAAATGACTTGTCGAAAATAATCGCAGGAAGGTTGGCCAGTGGGCCAATTTGAACTTGCGACCTTTCGACTCTGAATCCAGTTGTACCACTCGACTAGCAGTCTCGCTGATGACCTGTGCACAGTGAACATGTACGTAAGTTATTTTCAGTAATTTAATGGAAAAAACAGTGATGAATTATTGACAGTGAACAGTGAAGTTTGAGCAACTGAATTCGTTGCCGATTATTGGATTTTTGATGTCGATGAATGTTAGAGCTTGGTAGCAGCAGGTGTCACGAGCACACAGCACCCTGCCATAAATATATAAATAAATATAATTATGGTGCATATTGCTATGTATAAATAGAATGTTTTGCCTTGGCTACCATTTACATGCCCCACTGATTGCTATGCATGACTGCAAACATGGATGGCACATTGTTGTAAGGGTTTCATGCGAATGGCCAATATATCGCTGTTTTCTATTGGAGATTTTTCTTTCCTGGAATTTTACTGCCTAATAATTAGGGTCGAATAAGCAAGATTCATGTGAGTATCTCCAGCAAGTATCAAATGAAGCGTTATAAGGTCACTAAGAACTATAGAACGGAGTTGGTAGGTTGCATAATCAGTAGATGCAGACAAATAGTTTTTGATTATTGGTAAGAGCAAGTAAAATCAATTTAAGAAGATAATACATGCAATTATATTATCAGTCTACCGTGGCGAAATCATATATAGTCAGTGTTTATCAGATATTTGATAGACTATCTATGATAGAACATTAACTAAGTGACATATTAAGCCTACCAAACATGCTTTTCTTTGAGTCTTTCACTCAACCATTATTTACTCGGGCATTATCTCTACGCAAGCCATAGTAGGGTCATAGAGTCATTCTAATCAAGTTGGGAATTATTTCATAGCAAATATTTACATCAAGTTAAATCTCCCAGGTTTTAAACCGCGTAGAAACATGAGAGTAAGTTTGTGGCTGTCAGGAACATTGGCGATTCTCGAATAAAAGTCGCAGTTACACAAACGTGTTCCATCTCGCGCCTTGTCATGCCATTTGCAGTAATCTGTAACCCATTTTATGAGCACTGCGTTGAACACGTGCCAATATTTAAATAAGTATTCTTGAATATAAAGATTGATTTGGTCACCTTAAATACAACACACTACCAAGTGGCACACTGTTCACCTATATTCAATAGTAACTCATATTGTGCGGGACTAAGGCTTCATTGTACACTTGTGATATGATTACCATTGAATTACATAGAGTACTATGAGCTATTTACACTCTTATAAAGAAATTTAATCCATTTACTGTTCGTATTTTAAAGTCTGTGATTTTTTTGTTCATGTTATATCTTGAATGATTTAGACTAGAGTATTACAAGCTATTTACACCATGTTGAAGAATTTTAATCTATTTACTGTTCGTATTGTACAGTCTGATATTTTTGGTTCATTTTGCAACATGAATGATTAAATTTTTTAAGAAGCTAAAAACTGATTTGATGTCGTTCTTGCATGCTCTTTTTGACTTTGTTCAATGTCATCAAATTTTAATTTATTTTTATAATGGTGTCTTTATTTTGTATGTACCAACAGACTCGGTACTATATGTGTACAAATGGACTAGAATAAACGAAATGTGAAGGTCACGATCATTATTGAAACTGCAATGGCTAGCTAAGACTAATTAATACCATGTAGCTGTGAATGTTGTCAGTCTCATTTATTATTTATATGTTAACACGAATTAATATTCAGTGCGAAAGTAAATTGGGGGGCTGGCTGGCGCCTGTTCGTGAACTACCTTCCCTGATTACTTGTTGTAAATCGCCATTTGGCAAGCTGCGCAAGTACAGTATATATGTCCAACATGTAAAGCGCAATATCTGGGCAGACAACTGTCTTTTGTCAATTTGTGTCATGGCTTTCTGATGCCAACAGATGGCATACCTGTATAGTACCCTCTGCTAAATTTGTAATAGCTATAGTATACCTGTATAGTACCTTCTGCTAAATTTGTAACAGCTCATCATCCGCAGTTCAGTGAGAAGATACTGAAGAAGCTACTAACGAGAGACAGTACCATCACCATCTGTGTCGGATGTAGTGCTGCAATTGACACTCATGACACTATGACCCAATTGACCCCTTTCCTTAAAAGGCCCACCGGCATATTAAAAAACGGAAATGAAACAGGAATTATTTTATTTATTTGCGATGCATCTTTTAGTGCTACAGATTTTGAGTTAACTACATTATGTAAGGAAATCTACATATTTCATTTATAATTTTTTTCTGACTTTCAGGTTGCGAGCGAAATATTTTGACAAATTGGAAATTACGGATAATCCTGATCAATTTGAACTCCACGACCGTATTTTGCACTTGGAAACCTCCGAGCAGACATTAACGGAAACAATAAAGCAACTTGAGAGACATAACACAGATTTGCAAAAACAACTTGAATCCATACACATAAATTATGGTAGCCACGCTGATACATTAGACCTCGAGAAGGAAGAATTCAAGGTGAAAGTCGAGCAGTTGGAACGGACTGAAAAAGATTTGCTCGGGAAACTCAACCAACATGAACAACTTAGTACAGCTAATTTACTCGATAAAATCGCAAAGTTAGAGTCCTCTGAGAAACATCTTCGCAGAAAGCTCGAGTATTTAGAACGAGCAGAAGGAGATAGTGCTCATAGAGCAGCGACAGCATCCACCATGTTTGATAAGCCACAGGAAGTGCTGCAGCAGCAGATCGTAGATATGCAAGTATTAGAACGCCACCTTAAAGATCAGGTTTGTATACATTGTTTATGTATTCCCCCATTGTACAATTATGTATATTTGTTATCGAGGTTTATCTTTTACTTTAAAAAAATTCTATGTCTTTGTTTCTTGCAATGGGATAATAGAGAATTAATTTCTGAGTAAATGTTGGTATTAACCTGTATTGTGTTACCAATCTCAATTTTTCTAACATACTGATGTCCTCATATATTCACTAATGAAGAGGGAGATTTTAACTATCAGCTTAGGTTCAAAATTCTTTATTGAAGAGCGATTTAAAGAATTACATCTTTCAGATTTCTGACTTAGAACATGATAGGGAGGAATTGCATGAAATCACGCGGAAAGACAAGAATATTATTCACGATCAGAATATTCGTTTGCGAGAATTACAACTTGGAGAGAAAACACTGAAGGATCAAGTGAACCGGTATGAAATGTCCGAACATTTACTCTACGCTAAAACCGAGAACCTGGAAAGTGAGGTGTCTAAGTTACGATCACGAGTGAAAGAATTGGAGATTCATAAAGTGAAGCTGCAGGAAATTATTCAGCAGTTGAAGCTCGATAAAGAAATGCAGACAGTGCAAAGTGGTACTATGGAAACGGCAATGGAAGAAGTTCGGCAGTCGGAAATGGTTTTGAAGAAGAAGTTGAAGGAGATGGAGATGGAAAAGACTCAGTTTGTTACTAAATGTGGTGAATTGGAAGAAAGGTTAAAAGAGAGTGAGAAACAGTGTGTTGATACTTCATCGAAGTGTGACTCTCTAGTAAAAGATAATGAGTATAAAACTAAGATTATTGACCAATGTAAGGAATCTTCAGTAACTAAAGATGGTGTTATTAATGACTTGAGAAGCCAGTTAGCTTCGATAAAAGGTGATTATGGTGAGGCACAAGATGAGAAAGCTGCACTGGTATATTCATCTGCTCAAACCACGTTGAAAATTCAGGAATTGGAAAAGAAGATTAGTGAAATGAAAGAAGTAGATGAACATTTGCGACATGACCTTGGTAATCTCGAAAAGAATGAAAAGGAATTGCTCAATAAGGTAAGGATGAAGTATATGAATTCCATTACACAATAACTTGTATAATCATAAGCATCAAATACAGTTCTAGCGCCGTTAGTACAATGGCTGTTTACTCCGAATTTGCTACTACTCTGGCCCCTTCAGGGAATGGATTTTCCATACTTATTTGCGCTCGTTACTCCGGATATCCGTAATTCCCATTCTGAACAACAAAAATAGTTGTTGAAACTTTATTTATGGCTCCGCTTGTCCGAACACCGCCCGATGTTTATGGAGCAATTTTCACTCGGCCAACTAGAATCTTATCACCGGCACCACCCAGGCTGTTTAATTCAATCTTTGCAATTTAATCAGGCATATATATAATTACAGTACCATAAACCCTGTAGTCTGGATAGCCATATAACACTTGGAGCAGGGTAAATAACATTTGAACTTGGTTTTTATCACACACTGAGACTGATGAGATGACATACATGAGACTGATACACACGAGACTGATACACACGAGACTGATACACACGAGACTGACACATACATTCGATTCTGCATTGGTAGGTTCAGGAATACCAAATAAGGGACATCGAGACGCAGGGGGCATTAAGAAGCGTGGAACAGTCGGAGAGGTTACTCAAGGATCGGGTGAACAGTCTGCAGCGAACTGAGACTCGTCTCAAGGCTCGGATTCAAGAGTTGGAATCTCAGTTGTCCAAGGTTGGTTTCTGTCTTCATTTGTTCATTCAACCGGATAATTGTTCTGCTTGAGCTAATTAGCTAGCAGTGTAAATATCAGGATTACTGTACAGTAATTAATCTTGTCACTTTTTATGTTGTCAGTTAGAATCTAGCTAAATTCATGCTGTATAATGTGCTTTTGTGTAAAGGGTAAGTCTAATAATATCTGTATTTTTTCTGTAATTTAGCCTTGGAAAGAGCCTTGGGACATTTCCATAGTGAGGACTGAAGTAAGGATGTATGTTGTTTTTAGATTTATGGGTTATTGAAATGTTACGTAAGCTAAATAAATACTGATATATGAGCGGACTCATAAACTCCTCAATACTGAGTTTAAAGTGGAAGCAAATAAGCTTAAGCTGTTATAGTAAAACTAGAATATAATGGGATTTTCAAATGACCTGGAATTTGAAGTTTTCAAATGTACAATCAATTTTGCCTCTATCCTACAGAATCTAGAAATATTCTTATTAAATACATCTTAAAAAAACAATGGAACAAGGGTAAGCCTTGATGTGACCTGTGAGTGTTTGCAACACTTCTGGAACCATACCATAATTCATAATCAGCTGAATTGTCTGGAAGATCCCTTGTTTAAAGAAATTTGATTACCTAAACAAGGCTACCCCAGTGCAGCAGCATGTATAATTGTCACTAGCCAAATATTTCAGATCACCATATTTGGTTATTTCGAGCAATACGGCTGCATGTCTGTTATATAATTATTAGGAACGAGACTTTGACGCGATTGATGAATCGAGCGTTGATCAGTGGAAGGTACAAGTAGATCATCTGAAAACTGAAAATGCTGAACTGAAGGAAAACATTGACTCGCTTTTGTCCGAGTCCACAGCTCAGGTCCAGCACTTGCAGAATGAGGTCGAGACATTCGCGGCAAAGCAACAAGAAATCACACAACTACAAGCAGATAATGACATTCTGCTTTCTAAAGTTACCGATCTTGAAAAACTAAATCAGGTATGCCCGTGAGCTATTCCAATAAAACTGTCCATTTGTTTATCCATTCAGTAATCTGTTTACTATATTTTTCTCAGGTTATTTTTTCTAAAACTGTTTTTCATAGCACTTTACCAAATTCTGATTTCTACCACAATTTACCATCAATCATCATCCACATATTTAAATTGATTTCCACGCTAGCATGGGTGGGACTATCTTACATGATAGTATTTTTCCATCGCACTGTACCAAGCCAAGTCATGATTGACGCCCTTGACTTTCAAATCATCTCGCATTTCCTCATCACTTGTCTTTCTAGGATGCCCTCACACTCAACTACCATCCAGAGCAAACTCTACACTTCTTTCCCCGATTGCTGGCACCCATTCTTCCTACATGGCCGAACCGCCTGTCTTTTTCTTTTTTTTTGGCGCACACAAACACCAATATAAGTCAAACCCAGACGATCTCTTAACTCCACTGAAGTCTTTCTATCTTTCTGAAACACATTACACATCCAGCACACCATCCTCATGCCATTACGTTCCTATCTATCAATAAAATACAATACAATACAATTACAATTTAATTGTCAAAATATATCCCCTTTAGAGATATAGTAATATATCAATACCCCCCGCTCTCATGGCCGATGTCTGGCTGACATAGCATCGCACTTGTGACACACCACAAGCATCTTCTCCTTTTGCATGAAGCGAGAACTGCCTAGACGTGATAATAGGCAAGAGCTATTAGAATTTTTTCCAGTTTATTAGCTAATTGAATACGGTGATTAATCATAAATTTTTTATTTGCTACTATTTATTGTTTTATCATTCATTTTCTCCAATGCATATTAATGCAGTTACAATTCTCTCAGTTATTGTTGGATTCGATTGGCAAATTTTTTATTTATTCTCACATGTCACATTCAGCAACATTCAGTCAAATTTTTAATTATTTTTCAATTAAGCATGTCATGACCTATTTTTCTCATTATAAATTCATCATTTCTGTTTTCTATTTTCATAAGCATTTATAATTACTCAAAGAATTTGCGATTTAGAATCATTTTATGTTATTCTGCAAGGATATCAAACTCTACAAAGTCACTGTGACTTGCAAGACATAGTGTTGCCTGACATAGTCATTGTGAATTGTTTTATGTGGTGATTGTAAATTACTTTATGTGGTAATGTGATAGTGAATTGCTTCAGGTGGTCAGTGTGAATTGTTTTAATGTGGTGATTGTGAATTGTTTTATGTAATCACTATGAATTGTTCAAGGTAATAGGCAGGTAGTTTGTCCCACATAGTGAGGTTGTCTTGCCCCACACTGTCTTCTTGTCTTGCTAGTCATTATGAATTGTGTGGAATATCCGTGGCAATTTGTCCCACATACGATTTGTAAGCTGCCCTACATCACTATAACTTGACATACCACTCTTGACAATGCTGGGTCATGCTCCCACTCATCCCCTTTGCCCTTCCTGCATGTTTCAAATAAGTGACACTGTCTGTTTCAGACCTTACAGAATGACCTGGATAAAGCCGTTAAAGGTGATATTTTCTGCATTCTTACGTGTATTACGATTTAGGCGATCTAATTCCGAATTTTGAATAATTTGGATTAATTTGCATATCGTCTGCTACAAAAGCCTAGTCTATTCAATTATCATGTCATCCATGAAAAAAACAGTCCTCTTCTGTGACATCTCCAGCGAAAACAGTCCATTCAATTACGTTAGCAGCATTCAGCAGTGAAAACTATCTTTCATAAAAGTGAAACCACTCCCCAGTTGTAACATTAACAGTGAGAACATTGCGTAATATTACGATGATACAAATGAATGGTATTATAGCCTAATCAGTCACCACGTCACCATTGATAACAGCTTTCTATTTTGTAACACTAACAGTGATAGCTTAACAATCCTGTTCTCTCAATAATTTCGCGATGCACGCGTATAAAACATTTACGCGATACTCCTTATATAGTAATGGGGAATGTTTACAGGATACGGTTCACAGCTTTTACGTTAAGGTTAATCAATAATGTTCACCATCCTACTAACGTTACTTTAGTCACACTAGGGGTAGACGACGCATTTTAAGGCACACACTGTTATTCATTAGGGTCATTCTGACGGGGATTTCTTCATATCTCGATTTGATATCTCAGGTATTTGTGGCCTACGCAATACTCATCATAGTTACATTTTATACTTTGTTTATCTTATAATTCACTACATTGATGTTTTTCAGTTAATCGGTATGTTTTAATCAATGTCTTATTTAATATCGTTTATTTTCCAGAATGTATGACTATTCATTTAATGCATTTAATGAGATGG
>WURV02147490.1:0-18071 GCA_011762755.2 Epimenia babai | reverse complement strand
AACCAATAACACCAATGATATGTGAACATATAAACCACAATAACCAAACTAACCAACGATTATAATCATATATATCCACAATATATAAACATATGAACCATAATAACCAAACTATCAACAATATTCAAATGTATGAATCAAAATAACCAAACTTATAAAATATAACCATACACATCCACAATATGTAAACATATAAACCACAATAAGAACACCATCCAAAATATTTGAATATGTGAATCAAAATAACCAAACTTTTAAAGTATAATCACCGAACACATTCACAAATATAAACATATAAACCATAACAACCAAACTTACCAAAATCAATAACCATATATAACCACAATATATAAAGATATAAACCACAATGACTAAACTATCCACAATATTTAAACATGAGTCAGAATAACCAAACTTCTAAAGTATAATAACCGAACACATCCACAAATGTAAACATATAAACCACAATATCCAAACTGACAGATTATAATGATCAAACCCGTGTACAAATCTGAATACATTACGTACCACAACATCCAAACCACGTAAAACATGCGATTGTGTTAACTTTTAATCCATTAACCAGTGTAATCAAACTACAATATCAAGAAAAACACGCTAGTGAGAATTAGAATGCCCATATGAGATACATGAACATCTTGATCAAACTATGAAATAAAAATAAACTAAATGAACTACTCGACACTAGTGGACACTACTTGACACCTGGGGCATCTAATGTTGACTCAAGCGGATAACATTAGTTTTCACTTTCAAAAATTATCATTCTATTAAGACTACCATACAATATTCAAATAGTGAATGCCGGTGTTCCTCAAGGAGCGGCCCTCAAACCATTGCTCTTTACCATGTTATATATCATTATTTGGTACCAAATGTCTCTGTTGACGACAATGCAGATGATGAAATTCTCCACTCTTTTACTACACTCTGTACCTGGTTCTTTTAGAGTGAGGTGTACCTTACATAATGTAGATAATATAGTTGAGATGCTTTCATATATATATATATAGTTGAAATCATGCTTGCGCAATCATACAATCGCATATAGATTAGCAACCTTAAACAATGGAATACACATAAATACCACAAGAAACCACACGTTAAACATAAAATTTGGGCAATACTTAATGAAAATCATGTTCACAATCTAATAATATCACAGCTAAATACAGTCAATCTAATCAACTAAATCTTACAAAGTCTTACATTGAGTGTCATAAAAAGTGCTTTATTAGTATACATCAGATGCCTATGGTCATCTTCAAAATATGCTGACCATTAATGGTAATGCTGCTCAGTAATATGTAATAGATAACATTATCCTAAGGTAAAAAAAATTGTCATACATGACTTATAATAATGAATATCCATAATTATGAAAGTGGTGCCCTGTTAATGTGATACTGTTTCATGTAACATATTGTGGTTGTTTTGTATGTTTTGTTTGTTGTTAAGTATTATTATGGTAAAAGTCTTTTTAAGGTAATAAATTACTTAATGTCATATTTTATGCTTCAAAGAATATAGTATTGCAATAAGGGGTTTGGATTGTATGTTTTTCATAGAAAATCACAAATATGATTGTTACAAGTGCATTTGAAAACTGAAAATGCCGTATTGACAACCTAGTAGTAAATAGGAATTCGATAAAATAACGATTTCATTTCACATTATCACAGATTGTGTTGTAAAACAAAAATGACCCCAAAGTGTTTATATAAACAGCCTGTGAAACACCTCGTTGCTGTGACCTGGAGAATATTCAAGCCTAGAGGGGCGACACTTAATAGAATAGCTTTTCTTGTTTATTCCACATGTAGATACTAACACCAACCACAATTTTTTTTAATAATAATGGATACATTTAATTTTCATCGTAAGCTAACCCCCACCATATGTGTAGATTGTCACTAAGTTTTTGTAATAATAAATACTAATACTGAATAGTTAGAATAGGGACATAGTTTAGTTTATTTGATCTTTTACATGAAATTAGCATTTCTGCCATTGTCAACCACGATCTTGATCTACTGCAGTTTTGCGTAATACGTATCCACAATCAATCCCAAAAAATCAGTTATAACATCGTATTTATATTAGTATTTAACAGAGGAGTTAACAGTTCAGTTCATCCTAAACACGTCACATTATGGTTAATTGTAGACATAACAGAATAAATAAATACATAAATATGAACCTATTACGATTTAACAGTTCATAACAAATCAAATCAAATGAGAAGAGGTGCCAAAACAACAATGATCAATAAGAGCATGAAAAATTTGGGCGGATATGTCAGAGACTAAGGCATCAAACTACAAAATAGTCGAATCAATGGGCATGTACAGATAATAGTTACCAGGGGGAGACAATAAGTCAGATATATTCAGAATATTTATCATCATCATCGGGCGATGGGGTCGTCTTTTATGAGCTATGACGGAGGGGTGCGATCGTATTTGATGTTCGTACTGATGTCTAGTTCGGATGAGTGAGGTAGGAGTGTATACAACGCGCAGAGAAGGGCGAGGAAGAGGACGCACAGCGACGTAGTAGCGCGCATCTTCTCCCCCGACAACTGCCACTCGAGTTCCGGACGTAGATGGCTCAACCACTCGGTCAGCGTCTCCCGCGATGCTCTGTCGAACGTGCATGACATCCGTTATGATTCAATCGAGGTCGAACTTGTTCACAAAATAGCCACTACCATAAGGAAATTGACAAGGTTTTATATATAAATTTGTAGAAGCATAGGAACAATTCACAATGGTGTACGCTAACTGCTTATTTTGATGGCCAAGCTACTAATATTTATATTCTCTTTATAGCCCAATAAAACGAGTTTACAATACACAAAAATGCCACTGTATACTATGATATACATAAATAGAAAGTCTGCATTATAGCAATTCCCAGACACAAGGTGGAACACCATACCAGGGTCAGTCACCCAGGTCATCAAGTACACGCGTGTGCGTACCTCCTGAAGTACATCTGTCCCCACCATTCATCATACACTCATACTCATAGTGACCCACAAGCTATCACTACACTCATAAATAGCATGTAATGTACCTGACATAATGTCCCCAATCAAATTACTTTATCCATCCATATCCTTATTATTTTCATGACCCGTTAAAATTATTGTAACACAATCTGCTAATTTATAAAACTTTCAGCGGTATAATTAGGAATTTCTCAGACATATCCCCAAAGGGGAGGCTTGTTTAAAATCGCAATGATTCAGTGACATAAACCACGGATCAATCGTGTATTACATTACATTATGGATGACTGGTACGAGGGAGTAACTAAATTTTATTCGAGTAGTGTGACCGTTGTATTGCCAGTGACACCGCCACAAAAGGCATCCAACGCGGCTGGGTGACACCTACGTACAATACCGGTGGTATTGGACTATATGCCAGTCATTCGCGCACTAATAGCGCCCATTAGATGTCATGGCACTTTCATTCCTGCAGACATTGTCCTAATCCGTCATTACGGCGGTGAATCAGGGGGTCTACGCATGACACTAATACTCTGGCATCTCTTCCAATACCCCTTCTCAGACAAATCACTCACAGTCATTGTTCTTGTTGATATATTTAACTGTAATTTAATTACTCCAATCGTGGTCAACAACTGAATTAAATCCATTAAATGTGCTGTGATTCCAAACCTCAGTTTAAAATCTGCTTGATATATAAAAATCAATAATAATTATACTTACATTATCAATATTTGATCAAATTCAAAGTCTGCTAATCCAATCCTCAATGAGATTGGATCTGAGATTATGACCGTAAAATTGCCACCGATAAAATATTAGCAAATAATTTAAAATTGGCAGTTATTGGTTATGTATATGCATATGTCCCTGTTCTATAATATAAGTGTGTTTATTCATTGCGTTTCATATCCTATACCTAATAAAGTCTTTCATGTTACGAACAACTCGAGGAAAATTGCAGAGAAAAAATGGGCCCATGCAGGCATATAGGTTTTTAATATGCATTTCTCACTAATAATTCAGAAAACCGCAATGGCTACCCCATTACCATTATGTTAGGAACAGTTATTTTTCTATTCATTGGAAAATCTTAGTACATGTACAAGTATACTGGGTAGGTCTTTCTGTTAAATTTCCACAAATCCAATGGAGCCTTGTTATTTTTCATGGGTGAATTTGCTAGAGAGCATCACACAATGATCACATGATCGCCGTATCTCCAATTTTGTATACTAAATGTGTCCTGATGTTGATCTAGATGTTATCTCTAGGACAATCTTTATTAATGTATTACATAAAAATGCTTTACTTGATATTTTTACTCTATGTATTGTACTGAAATTTTTAGTGTTAATTTATATTTTCCTAGGCTCCTAGTTTCTTAGGCCATATCCATGTTTTCTATCGGTGTATTTTAATGATGAAAAGTGTGTTAGACAGCAACGCTATTAGTGCACTTTAAATCAAATATATATTTTGTTTGATTTTGTACCCTAGAATTCGAGAGTAAATTCCCACATAGAGCTTGAAGATGGCCAGCAGATCTCATCCATATCAAATTGGCCATGAAAGGGTGATATAATGAATGAGAAGACGGACTGCGAAGGTGTCAGATCTAACGATGCCATCAGCCCGCTGCGACTATTATCTCAACTACAATAGCTACCGGTATCTTTCAATTAGGTGCTATAGGCATACTGGTCTACTACAACTATATCATTTAATGACCTCATGCGAGCAACCCTGTTCTCAAAGTCTTCGCAACAATCAACAACAGTGTTAGCATACCCCGCTGTGCGCGTTACTGGAACATTGGAGCATTACATTCCGTACTGGGATGAGACCTGCCTTCTCGAATCGTTAAACCCGGTCAACAAAAGTAGCAATTTGTAATGTGATGCCGTATCAAGGACATCCTACAAATTAAGTCATTATGCACAATTCCACAGCAGGACTACAGATACCAGTGTACCTATCAACAATGACATCTCACAACCACCCCGGTAGATCACTCCAGTTTAAATGATGCTTGATATGTGTTGTTTATTGCCTGACCCCCCCCCCCCCATGATATGCCATACTGCCCGTTTGTCATCAGAGCATCGGTTACAATACCAAACAGCCCGCCAATTAGTTTATGTCTTATAAACACAATGCCAGTGGTACCCCCCCCCCCCCATATCCACCCCAAGGAAGAAATCAAGAGGGACTTGTTAACAATTGGGCAATTTTCCAGATAATTGTTTCTGAGAGAATTTGGCTAGTATGCCGCCGCCACGGTCAATGAATATCAAATAAAGGGGAAACAGATCGAGTCGACCTGCAATCAAGCATGTAACAATGTGCGAGAATGTGAGAATGGAATGGTTCCTGCTGAAGTCAGCTAATTGGCCGTGTCTGATGGCTGGAGCAATCTCAACCAAAGTGCCTTTGTTAGGTAGGTAAATTGTTTGTAGAACCTTGATGGAATGCGGTGAACTATTGGTTGGTTTTCCTTCGCATGACCTTGGGATAACTATAGAGCTTCATTGTAATCTAACCTGATCAAACAGTTTACACATGACGCTGATCTAATCTAAGTGTACCAAAGTAAAATATCACCGAGAATAGGCGCGGGGTACAATATTGTTGGAACAAGTAAACCAATAGTGTACATCAACAAAAGGATAATTAAACCCGCCCTTGTATCGTTTGAACATTACTTCCTCGAATGTTTCATCTTCCTTGACTCTTTGAGATCAGCTGAATAAAAGGCTTAAAGTTGTTTGTTAAATAATTATTGCAAAACGTGCCTAAATGTATGTAAGACTCAATAAAAGACATTGTTGATTCGAGGACTGCAGAGTGTCTGTGGCACTTCCTTCGACATTTTCTCATTTTGAATGCAATTGGTCGTCATCGCGACTCAATAAAGGGATGGCATCGTGCAAGTAATCAAACTGTTACGTGAGACACGACCAGTAAAAGTACGCAAATTTAAAGAGGCAAGGGGAAGTATTTGGAATTACATGAATTAAACCTGTCAATGTGACATACAATCAACGTTGCTGTCGAAACAGAAACACGCGAGTCAGGTATGGGATGGGAGAAAAACAATGGACAGATGACTTGGTTTATTTACTATAAGCCCATATAGAACAGAACATATAATGTAACATAAGAAGGTAGCAATAGAATCTAATGTAATATTTTATTGATGATGATGCATTTATTGCTGTAGCCCCATTGGGTTCACTGTTGAATCTCCCGAATATGAAGTAAAGGTGTTTATCTATGTATCTGTAATTTATAACAATATATGGAGACATAATAAAATGTGACAAGCAGCGAACATATTTAACCCTCACACCTACGTCCGTAAATTACAACGGAATGATAAATTAGTGACTATTATTCCACGAGGGTGAATCTTTTTTACGTTGTAGTTGAACGGGTCAATCTATGCATTTTGGATTAGAATCATCAGACATTAGAGTGATGAAAACTTGGAAATCCTGAACTCATAACCTATGTCCATTATATCTGAGAGACAGAGCAAGCTAATTTAGATAATAACCATTACGTAGTGTATCTAAATATCGATCGAAATTTTGAGGCATATCATCAATCCAGATAACTTGACCGAAAGAATTCCTAAAGCTTACCGGATATAGTAATTTTAACGCAGTATGATGCTACCATGTACTGAGGCTATATTAAATGCCAATTGAGATAAAATCTTTTTCATATGTGAATACTATCTGTGTTGGACATCATAACTACGGTAGCAGTATACCTGCAGGACTGCTCAATGCTTCTCTCATTAATCCATTCATCTACAACAGCTTTGTACATGAGACCCGGGGCAGAAAACCATTAAGGGTGTAAAAGATGTAGCTGAACAAGATTAAAAGCATATCAGAAACCCATTATACGTGAAAGAGTGGGAGGGGTAGGCCTTTGCATAATATGCATTATACAGGAATTGCCTGAAGTTCTGACCAAAGGAGGTACCTCACGTCACCTGGGGAGTGACATTGGACAATTACTAATTTAGCTACTTTTCTGTCCTGCAGTTAATAGGAATGATGAAAACTATCAAAAGGTTACGGAGCGCACGATGTCACATGGATATTGGGTCACAACCTACATAAAAATGGTCGACGAAACTGTTGATGAGAAAAAAATTGGTTAAAAATCACAGCAGTTTTTGAAGCCATGTTGCGGTTGTGTACAGTTCACAATTGCTCGGAACTTACCACCTACCCTTTGAGATGAAAAGTTTACCCATTCTTATTTTAAATAAATTATTAAATAGCAAATATTATTTAGTTATCATTTTTATATGCATTCAATGGCGAACACAAAAACACGTGTCTACAGGAAGGGGATGGATGGCAACCAGGAGCAATTCATTGTTAGATGTCGTCGGTAGTCAAACATGGAATATAATTAATTGGAAAGGATGAAAAGGAAAACTTGACACACCTACAATAGATATTATAAACTGGAAATCTTATTTAAGGAATGAAAGAGTTGGGAGATCAGGTCGGATCTCTGTGAAAAGTAAATAGAAGTAATAGTTAGCAGGTGACGGGATTTAATGAGTGGTAGGGGTGAAGCTTTATAGTGGGAGGTACTGAAATTGGTTAATTGGTTCATTTGTAAATTCGTTTATTAGTATGAGTAAATGAAAAGGATATCGCTACATCCGATGCTGATGGGTGATTAAAATATTATTTAGATTCCGCATATTCCTTAGGAGAATAGAAATATGTTAATGACATGGTTTTCGTTCTTGTTGAGAAGATAAAATATTAGCTTAGACTGTTAGCAGTTTCAATCTAAAGATTAGAAGCACTTTTCAAATGTCTGCTTGTGTCTCGAATCTTGAATTTCATTTTATAATAAACACCAGAAGAATATATTTTCTATAGTTTTCGTTTACTATTGAGTATAGAGAGTACAACTAAACTGGATAAAATACGTTGCTATTTAGTAGCTGGTTAAAGTGGATGTGTTTTATTAGGATACCACATCCTTCCTGCAGAATTATAACTACTTATTCACTTCCTGATTTATAACAGTATGCACACATACAAAATACTATGTAGTTATACAAAACAGTATGCGGACATACAAAGCACTATCTAGTCATACATAATGGTATGCAGACATACATAAGGGTATGCAGACCTACAAAACGGTATGCGGAGCTACATAAGGGTTTGCAGACATACAAAATACTGTGCAGATATACAAAACTGTGTATACAAGACATCCATTAATAACCCTAAAAAATAAACTCAATCCCATAAAATATGGTGTTACATAATAAACAGTAATAATTAGCTCTATTACATTAAGCAGTATGACATTAACAGGGTTTCACTGTATACGATAACAATATCAACAGCAACAACGTATGTGCCTTACGGCCATTATATTATTTTCTCAGCCAATTCAGAAAAAATGGCATTTCAAACGTGTCAATATTGTCTCTTTACGATAATTTTTCGATAATTCACCCATTTGTAAATAATTGTTTAGGGTTTGACAGCGATGCTGAGTAAATGAGCCGGCGAATAACGGCTGCATTCATCAAGAGAGGGGCTGCGGAACCTAGCAATTTACCAGTATGAAACATGCGAGTACGAGGAAGCTAGTAACATGGACAGTTCTCTCGGGCTGCCGTGTCATACTGTCATCCCGTACTGGGAGTGGCCCCAGCTGTCAGCTTGTCACTGCATTGATAAAGTTTTCCGCGTGATTTGCTCGATCGCGATTCAATGCAACATAAAAGCCGCGTGCGGGACAATAACCTCATTTATACAGCGTGTGGAACGTGTCGCCGAGAATGAGACGCTACGGCGAAACCTTCGTAAATTGCCGCGTGAAACAGCAATAACTGTCTGTACCCCTACACGTCATTAATAACGGTCCTGCATGATGTAATACACTGGGTGAAAAAATCTCTGGATTCAACTAACTGGCGAAAGCTCAATCTGGATTTATTTGCATGGAATAATATATGTTAATGACAATTAGAAAAACGGAGGTGAAAAATTGCTCTCGAAGATAAAATTTTTTTTGAGCTTATGGTTACCACACCTTAACCATTCGCAAAAACTGACGAAAACTCAACTCCAAACTGTTAAGGCTTAAAAAAGGAAAAGTTAATGCAAATAAATATCATCGCCTACATTCAAAATGACAGCGTACCAAAACTGAAGTCCTCCAAACCAATGAAAAAAGAAGGAAAACTTATTGAGAACAAGCAACACAAGGATCCATCAAACTCCATAAAGACAACTTCCCACTGATCTGATATACATCGTAACATGTATCGGTTGAGGACTTGGAACACATCAAAATTCCACGCCAACATCCTTATCAACGGTTACAGTTTGATAACTGAAACCTCAATCATTTCTTGGTCATCTTAAGCAAATTCGTTACTTTAATACGTCTCAAACTGACGACGCGTCTTCAATTTTTTTGTCAATTAGAAAAATAAAAAAAAAAATTTACATACAAAATACATGTTAATGATGGTAGCCACGGTAGTTCTATAGATACGGGATAGAACTGAGACATAAAATTGCTTATGATGGGCCTACCCCACGAACTACGGATAAAATGCTTTGTTGATCTACTGGCTGAGTTTCCATTGCTCCCCTGTACCCATTATACAGTTATGCATCATTAATTCTGACACTTTCTATTTTCGGCAAGGTGACTTGTCCGGATTTATAAAACACCCCCTATGCTTGATATAAACTAGTGTTTATATACCGCACTTGCGCAGCTTGCCAAATGGCGGATTAGAACGGGTCTCACTTGGATACATCGTCATCGGAGAGTTTGTCCGTTTCATCCATCAGGTCATCCAGCTTCTGGCTGAAGTTTTGTTGCTGACTCCTGAGATCCGTCAGCTCCCGCCCCAGATGGGCGCGAATTCCTTGGGCAAATCTGTCGCACACACACCAGTCGGTATGATATTTTACTTCACCATTCCTCATTACGCTATCTATTCTCGTTTTTTTTATTACGACCCGTGTATTGTTAATTATATCTCGCGCCTGTTGATTTTGTAGATTTGAAAGAAACAAGCATTTGCACAACTCTACTGTATAGAGACCGTAGATTTTCCCTTATCACAAATTTCACCGGTGTCATGGTATCACAGCTAACCACTACGTAGTTATGTAGTTGAAGCGTATATACAGTATATATAGACATATAAAACAAGAATTACATCTCTCTTATTAAAGTCATTAACGACGTATGAGCTTTCCGTAAAGAATGTTTGTATTTATAGACACAGTAACAATGCGTTAATTAAAATCACTATAAAGTAGATAGGAAACAATAGGAAATGAGAAAGATTTTCGTGCTTGAATATTGAGAAAGATTTGTCATGGAATGGTTTATTGTAAAGGTAACGGGGCAATGTTGTATGTGTGACTGACATTTAATTATAAAGTAGCACCAACACCTAGCCATTACCATTTTATCACCATTAGATAATTTCCAGGATGTACCTATCAGGTGTAACTGTTGAAAATATTCTTAAAATAATCGATATTAAAATTCACTGACTATTATCAGCGAAATGTGCGAAGTTTACACCTGTGTTAATCTCTCATTGAATAGAGCTTCATTGTATGATTAATAAATACAGGTAATAATCACATTAATTGGTGTGATGTAAAAGGTAGGCGATAAGCAAGCAGTTAGCGTGGGTGGAGTATAGATGTCCCATGCTGGCTAACTAATTAAAATTATACTAAGGCTCACACAGGCTCACACAGGCTCTCAGCTCTAGCTCAGCTACAGCTCGAGGGGTGTGCTGAATATACTGTAATTCAGTCTCAAGGTGGTAACAATGGCCCATTGAAAAACATGGGAATCATAAGACATTAGCTGAGATAGCCGTGTGCCTGGGGCAGTAGGTATGATCACATTTGGTCATTGTGCACCCAGATAACTGATACAATGGCGTGTGCTAGTAGTGGCCACTAGTAGTGGGCGGTACCCCGGGGATACGGGGACTCTCTAGTCAGTCTACTCTATGTTATTACCCGGTCAATGGGTGCAGATACAAAGTAACGCTATAGCATTTGAGTAGTATAGCTTAAAGCGGAGCAGACGTGGGATGAATGAAGTTAGTAATTAATTAACATTTACCTATTCATCGTCATACATGATTTTGTATCGGGAAAGTGTGAGGGGGCATGCTGGCATCTGTCACAGATATGACTTGATGCAATAACTTGATGCAAACTGATTTAACAAAGTGCATCAGTGGCTTTATAATAAGGGAGATAAATATCACACTCGCAGCATTCCCAGTTTGGATGAAAATCCAAGATGAAACCGCGATATAGCTCCCACAGATCAGTTGATTTCACACACCAAGCGTACCTCTAATACAGCTTGAGAGAGAACCATACATAAAAGCAATACTTCAGTATTCATTTACAAATATTTACTGTTATCACCAAAATACATAGCAAAGATTCTATTTATCAATGTTATTTCAAATTAACGTTCAAATGTAGGATATCCAAAAATTAGTGACATTCAGTCGTCCTGATACCTGTCCGCTGATATGATCATTCTATTTTATCACTGTTTTTATGTTTTACTTAGGCACAAACTTACTCTTATATTGTTAAATATGTTTAATAATATAAATTTGGCAATCTCTGACACACTTCTCATTTACATGTATGTCGTAAAGAAGGTCATAAAAGTAAATTGTAATTATTATTATTTATAATTTATAATTTTAAAATATAGATTTTTTCATTTTCCTTATACACTTATGACGATGTTTAAATATTAACTTTGGTATAATAATTTGTTCTATTTTATTTACAATAAAAATAAAGTGGCTAGAATAGAGGTATTACTATTAAAATTTTTATATGAAGTCGCCTTCTTCATCGGTGATTTGGCATTAGGCATTGAAGGTTCACTCCAACTCCAGCGTAAATTCACAGTGCAGGCAATGAAAGAAAACTTTCCAACTGTGCTGAATGATGTCACACAAAAGCCGAATTAAACGGGGCAAGGGTATTCCCATGGATCAATAAAAGATAGTGAAATAATGCCACGTCAAGCTGGGCGAATGGTACTTTGTGTAGTTTGTCACTGGAAGATCCTGATGGCATGATGATATGGCTAACAGATTAACTGTTAGTGAAAATGATGTTTGCTGGCATTGGGCATGTCTAGTAGAGGATTTGTGGAGCACAGGCGTGATTAGACGTGGGGCGCCATAACCCCAGAACCATAATTAATGAATGAAGATGTTGAATTGAAATTAAATATATTTCAAGGAAGTGTTGTTATTAGCCTTGGCATTACGAATTACATCAATCATAACAGGTTAGTCCCATCGAGAGAATAATGAATCTACATTGTAAGCTATTAGATGCAGTTAGTCAAGTGGTAGGAGCAATGGATTTGTAGCCGTAAGGTCGCGGGTTCGAAACCGCCTACCGGTCAACTTTACTGCGATGATCCTCAGCAAGTCATTTGTCTCAGGTCGCTGGAGTGAACCCATCTCCAAAATGGGTAGACGCTTGATATTATCTTTGACGGGGTGGTATATGAGTGTCGGAGGTATTGTATAAGCGCTGAATATAGCTGCCATAAAACATTTCATTGTAAACCGCATCTGAGAGCCTTCACTGATACTTGTGATCTATAAATGTTCTACTTTACCCTCCTGATAATTGTGTACATTTATAAGAGAGAGACATCTGAGAATCTGAGACATGATTCATATGATGCATTAGGAGTGGATGACTCAATACGTACAACATGTAAACTAACAAGAAGCTTTTATAAGCTATTTATACTATCACATCACATCTCAATTAATGGTTTAATGGTTGCTGGCAGAGGCACCTGATGAATGATGTTATTCACACGTAATCACACGTAAAAGCTCGTGATATTTATCTTTTTGTGGTGAGTCAGAAAGGTGTTACAACTTTCGTGGGTGTGTGTGTGTGTGTGTGTGTGTGCGTGTAGATTCAGTAGTTCGATGACTAGCTGTTTTATGCTTGATATGACATCACAAGCAATGTCGACTGAATAGGGTAAAAATGCTGACTATAAAAAGCCTTGGAAGAGTCAGAAAGGTATTACCTAACTGCGTATTATGTAACATCTATTGATTCAGCAATCATTTCTCGCTACGTCTCAAGATGTGAACAAAATGAGCTTTCTTTAGAAACAGACATGCCTAGGTGTATTGCGTGCAGCAATGACAATTGCGTTGGATGTACAGATGGACAAAGGGAGTAGCCAATGATGTAAGTCGGTGTAATACGAGGTAGAAGCATGAGATGGAATGAGGGTTTACCTATTGTCGTGTGTCACACACTGGGGATGTTTTCCTACAGGTCAGTAGTGCCAAATGCATAAGTACAGAGTTAGGTAGCATTAGATAATTTTGGGGGGAGAGACCAACTTGAGATGCAGCAGGTTGTGATGTAACGTTGTGACAATAGGGGAACTATACCTGAGAGCATATTGGGAAACATGCGTTGTCGTAAGGACGACTGACCTTATTAAAGCATCTTAATGGCTCAGATGTTACAAGTGACGGTACAGGAAATAATTGTCATTCGAGTGTTTTATACCGCTACGACACCACAATGCCAGGAAGTTTCAGTGAAAGACTAGTTGGAGGCAGCTTAAGTGAAATGGGATAATGGATAAAATTAGTACAATACCAATGACGAGGGGGCACGAAAATGAATTGTCATGGAAGGGCATGTAGCCATGCATGGTACAAGTCTCTTAATGAGATCCCTTCTTCTGCGAGTGGAATGACTGCGTTAACCCCTTAGTCTCGTTGTGATAAAAATTGCGTTGCTATAGTAATGTAATAGACAGACTTAAGTGAAGTAATGGTTAACGGAATAGTTAAGGCTGATGAACATAATAAATCTTAGTAAAAAATACAATGATGCTAAATATCGAGAAATAAATGTAAAATGCAATATTTATATAGTGGACTTAGGGCTGCTTTGTGCATCTTTTCATATTAACACGTCATGGAAGATGGTAGCTCTGTAACCACCCTGGCAACGACCTATTTTACATGTTCAGTCAATATTTACCTATCTTTCCATAAATTATTTTACTGGTATTCACTTCCAGACAGGGCAACCAAACCAATCAACATGGAGTAGCTGGCTCAAGAATGCGACGGAAAACACAATATTGCCCGAGATTGGGTGCTTCCACTTTCTGCCTCATTTGCCAGAGGTCCAACTGAGCTATTACAATTAGAGGTGTTATTACCCAAAAACTATCACTTGCCGAGGATTTAATTGCATATCTACTTCATAAATGTTTAATGAATAGGAGAAAAATTCAACATAATGATGGAAAAACATCCGTACAAGTATGAAACTTAGTATAAAACTAAGCAACTGGAGGAATGAGTGCATTTAACACACGGATTAACTTCACACAATCTAGCTAATTAGTTAGTTTCGTGGCTATTTAATTTTTCACCAAAAAGGAAGGTTTAGGTACATTTTCACATTGATTCTAAAATAATCGAATAAATAATGGGTATAAGTGGGAACAAAGCACTTGATAGAGACATCACTGGTGTCACAAATCAGAAAGCACACGCTACGACTTAATGTATTGTGTTTTGTGTAACCCTATTATAGGTTGCCATAAAAAAGAAAATCAGGTATTAAGGTTTGTAAAGAGAGGGGGATAAACGATTCCGTGTTAGGTAGGGTGTCAGGTAACATGCATTCACACGAAAGCATTAACTGTTAGCTTTTTGCAAGTCTAACTAAAGTATCGGGTGGTATTTGTACATACTGCCAACAATGATCCGTCAATACCACTTGGATTGTTGTATAGAAAACAAGAAATGTGCGACATGAACAAATCGAATGTATTAGCCGATGTGGGTTCTCGAATGCAGTGAAAATTTATATTAGTCTAGGATTATTCAGCAGAGATATCACGGACTTACAGCACTTGAATGCCACTCAAGATGGATATCGAGGGACTTGACATATTGGAGTGTTCTCCACTAATCAAAAAATGCCGAAAGCTATAACAAAAAAAATCAGACTAGCAGTTTCAAGTTTATCAGCTTTTGCAGCGAGTCTAGTGTGTTAACCATGCGGCTATCTGCTCCACAAGGAGACGATATTTATTATAAATAATCAATTTTTATTTTATTTTTTATTTTTTGTTGTTTATTCAACACAATGCATTAATAGATCAGGATTAATGCGGTGTGTAGGTGATGAGTGGCCTGGCCCTCAACAATGCTACGCTCGTTTACAATTAGGTTAATAATGGAACCACCGCCATGCTAGAGATTATGGTTAAGTGTACACTGCAACAACTTACCCTCGCTGAAATGCTTCATCCTCTTTGGCTTTACTCGCACCCCCGTCGCTTCCCTCTACAGCGGACTCCTGCCTGACCGGTGAGTCACGCTGCTTCACGGTCACGGCTGGCACTATAGAATCACTGTTGTCGCAATTTTACATCACCAGTGGAGAAAAGTGCATTCTTTACACGTTAATATTCAATAAAAAATATCACGACAATAATCACTAGTATTATTTATTTTGCATCGACGGTGAATTTCGGCATTCTAACTGATTTACACATCTACTGACCACAAAAATAAGCAATAATATTGCGTAATTAATGTTACTAGAAATATTAGCGTTGCATTTTTCACATTTTATGTTAATACGGTGCTTTTAGTGACTTATTTACATAAAGACATTTTCCTGCAGGATACCGTTGATTGGTACTAAGAGAAGAGGTCAAAGTTGAATGTCTGGCACCAAACATCCTAACCTGCCCCTCCTGGCCGATCGAGTCAAACCAACGAGACTATCGTTTGACGATTTCCTCACGCCTCTCACATCACCTTTAGACTCCTGTCGAGAGATAGAGTGTAGCATCAGGAAATAAAAATACAATTCTATGCCTTGTCGATCCACTGCTTTAGGGCACAAGCAAAATGCTGGAATAAACAAATAACATACAGGGTCACCACCTAAACGTACCGTTGTGGAGCGATGAGCTAAATGTAATGATATATTTATATTATGTTTAATACTAGAAACACGGGATTGTTGCAGCAAATTTAGGGCTTAAGACAAAAAGACTATTAACCTCTGTAATCACATGACAAAGACTGTTAGTCATTAGGAATGTAAATAATTTTTGACATATCTACAGTATGTTTATTGTTCCATCACCTGCTTTAATGAGTTTTGGGAAATATCGGTCAAGGTATACAATTGATAAACATATATAAATTCTCTTTTGATATGTATAAACCAATATGAGTATATCATACACAAAAGGTATCTATTAAATATTATCGTTAATATATTATTAAAAAAATTATAGCGCTATATTATGAGATTGAATGTGGAACTGTACAATAGGTTAGGATATCCTGAGTATACCATGCTATAAAATATACAATAAAATGTATGAATAAAAAATTTAGGTTCTGCTATCTGTTTATTGGTATATTTTACTGTCCCACCCAGTTACCATAGTGAAATGTTGTGAGTACCCCGCAGTAATTACCAAGTAAACCCAGGTAAACTAATAATATTTATATAATAATATTCAAAAAAAAATTTATTAATGTCATTGTAAAGTGGTATAACATATAGGGGGTGCCTCATAGAGGGTGCGCAGGTATGGACTAGGACTCTTTGGGGATAACATGAAAGGACAGAGTGAAGATTGAGATGGTGCAAGAGGTTACGGGGATGAGAAGGTTTCATGGGAAGATGAAGGGAGTAGAGAAAAATGTCTCCATAAGCATGTGCCTCCAACAACTGTCTAATCCAGTTGTCAATGGCAACAATAAATCCATCGACTCTTTTCAGTACCTCGGCAACACAACTGGCATGAGCAGTTGATGTCAAAATGCCATTACAACCAGTCAAGTAAACTTGAAAATGCTTCCATATGGTCTTTAGCCAGTACTGATTCTACTACACAGGAAAAAAGGGAGAAGGCAATGTTTTAGTGCTACTTTATTTATGATAGTAACTGTCACTTTCAGTTACAATATTGTCTTGGAATGCCCTCAAGAAATTTCACAATTACCCACACTTGATAACAAATTTTTCTCAGTATTTAAGGATGAAAATATTGCTCATTTACTGTTATAGAAAGACCTAGACAATAGGCCCAGGAGGCCTCAAGATGCTCAGCTGAAAAACAATCATGAAAATACAGATTTGTGGAAAAAACCCAGACTGAAATCACATCTAATTGCCAAAATAGAGATGCCCTAAACAGATCTGAATAAGACCAACACAGGACAATATCTGCCAAATGGCAGACCTCTGCAATAAGTGCTTCTTTAGAAGAATAATTAAGAAAAATAAGAACATCGGTAGAAATTACCTCCCCTAGCTTCGATGATGACACCATGAACAAATCTATCAGAGCCAACCCTAGGACAATATCTGCAAAATGGCAGACATCTGTGATAAGCAAAAGTTCAGGTGAGCTGAAAAATGGAAAATCTGTTGTTTAATGGATTCGAACTTGCAACTTCTCGCATGAAGTCAATGTCTGCATACGCAGTATTCTCTTGTGAAATTAAGATATCTAGTCAAGACACCAGTTGAGGACACTGACTGCTTTGAATGGATCGATGTTCACAGATTATGTTATAATGGATCTGCCCACACAGGATGTATTCAACCAGAGACTTACGAGGCTCCAGAATATAACAGTAAAAGTAGTCGAGAAGAATCTGGCCGGAAGAGGGTATGTATGGAGTTTGTCAGAAGACTGAGGTCCAAGGAAAATGTGACATTTTGAAGTACCTGCCTTGGTTTTCTTCTGAAAGGTCCCAATAAAGGATCCAAAGGTCCCAATAAAGGATCCACTGATGGATGGATAAATGCAGACTAAAGGATCCATAGAGGTGTGGGTTGCCGTGTTAGCCATGTCGTAAATACGAAAATACAAAGGTAACACCTTGTTGACTAACTGT
>WURV02147479.1:0-18073 GCA_011762755.2 Epimenia babai | reverse complement strand
ATTCATCGAAAAAAATTATAACATCGCCGTTTTTTGGCGTAAAACAGCGATATAAAGTGATTTGCAAATATAAAAAATAAAAGTCTGCCCGCGCGCCAACCGAGTCCGAACGATTTGCTGGCAGAGCCGTTCCCCACTGAGCTAAACAGCGACGACTGTTTCGTGCTTCGAAGTGATGATGAAATAACAATAAGAGTGCGGAGTCACGTGATGGGTGATCGCGCGCTGAATGGAAGCTACTTTAGCTCCTCGGTCACGTTTGGTGTATTTTCTTCGAACATCGGAGACAGGCGATACTCCTAAGACAGTGAGTTTTGTTACTATTTCCTCATTAGTTATGTACGCAGGAAGGTACATAATTGACACAAGTCTCGTAACATCTCCGATAATCCGAGACAGATAATTATGACCTTTCTCTAACAGACCACTGGAATCATGTTCAGTAATATTCTTATTTTTAAATGTTATTTGATAATTACCTGGTAAAGATTTACGCACAATAGCAAGAACAGCATCAATACCGTGGTCTCCTTCGATAACACTCAAGAGATCAGATAACTTAGGGGAATCATCGAGCTAGACATTAATAGTATTCTCCTTAAAAAATTTAAAGCTTGTCATTTTAATAAAAAATCACCCCAACCCGATATGGGTGGGGTGATATTCATGATTCCGACAAAGCAGGCGATAGATAGAAGAGCACTAGACAATCACTATTGAGTGAATGAGGCAAATAAATTTAACAGTAAGTAAACAAAGCAAGTAAAAAGAGTACAGGTGTAGGATAAATAAGCCGAAAAAGGCCGTCTATTCACGACAAGCGACACGGGCCGAATCAAAAAAGCCCTCCATAGTCTAATTCGAACTTGGGCGTCGGGCGTAACAGCTAAACGCTTTACCGTCTGAGCCACGGACATACGACCCACCTCTGCATCGATATGCTAATATAGGAGCGATGTTTGACTTAACTTCAACGGCAATGCAAAATGGCCCCTATGACTAGATAATATCCTTATATTTGGATGCTTGATATTCCGTGGCTATTGGCATTTTATGCAAATAATTTGGTTCAGTCGACGAGCGGCCTTGCTGGACGTTTTCTGACCAAGTTTCTTCAGGAAGAATTTATGAATAAGCGAGCAATAAGGGTCGGAATTTGGAGGCTGTGGATCCAGTGGCCATTACCAGCTTATCGAAGAAAATTAGTTCTATCGATGGCTCGCGCAACGCTGCACGTATTCTCACCAAATTTCACGCGTAAGAAATCATTAATAAACGATAAATTGCGACTCAAAGTGCAAAGTTTTGACTGGGGCTGCAGCCCGATTTAGCTTGTTATTATGGCTAATAAGCCATTCAGACATAAGAAGACACGGTACGTAATATATTAAGACTATAAAATATTCTAAAAAATGTAAAAAAAATAAGTTAATGTAATTTCTAAATTTAGGTAAAATTCTTATAGTGAATAAATAAAAAACACCCTCCGTAATCGAAGTCGAACTCGGGCGTCGGGCGCAACAACTAAACGCTTTACCGTCTGAGCTACGGACACACGACCTACGTCTGCATAGATATGTTAATATAGGAGCGGTGTTTGACTTAACTTCAACGGCAATGCAAAAAGGCCGCTGTTACTAAATAAAATCCTTATATTTGGATGCTTGATATTCCGTGGCTATTGGAATGTTAAGCAAATAATTTAGTTCAGTCGACGAGCAGCCTTGCTGGACGTTTTCTGACCAAATATCCACTTCGAAACACGCGACAATCGTGCCTCTGGTGACTGAAAGGCGAACGCAGCGTCCTGGTGTTGGTGCGTTCTTAGTTCCAGCGCATCGTGATTTTTATAAAGTATTTTCTTCAAATATATTTATATTACATTCATACGCCAAACGAACGGCGATGTTTTATTTTTTATTTCAATAAAGTACATCGATTCCATTTATATTATGTGCATTTAGCCATTTCTGTATTGACACCCGAGTTTTCCTATGCACTATTTGTAGTCATACACAATACTCGTGCAAATGTGCCTTTGACAAACGAGTAAAATTCAAACGACAGACTTATCTCTATCATGCGATACTTGCATTGGATAGACGAAATCGCATTAAATCGCATCTTTTTCCGTGGTATTTTAACTATTATAACAAACCTAACAATTTCTAAAAATGTATTCCGTGCAATGGCATAGCCTGTTTAATAACCAGTTGATATTCAATCAGAGCTCTCGCTGGGTATAAATGGCATAGCTTACAATTTGTGGTCCACTTATCCAGACGTAGTATTGTAGTATTGCCATATTTCTGTCTGTGGATACTAACTGCTGTACAATATCACGCAAGTTGACGCAAGACGCTTCAACGTAGCTTCACCACTAGCGAGGGATCTTGCAACTTTTTACACAATCGGTTGGAAGTGACATCACTAATACGTATAGGAGACGACTAATCAACTATTTTCACACAGGATTCACATCCCAACGGGGGATATCTCCGTATGTAATCAATGTACAAAAAAGGAAAATAAGACTGTACAAAAATGTCAATAAGATCATTCGGAATTTAGTTAAATGATGAAACCCACAAAGAGATTGCATTGGATGATAGTCATGCGCTATTGGCAGAATTGATGCTAAACTAACTCATGCCGTGTGGTATGCGACTATCTGTCATCCACAGGTCTTGTTACCAATTTTATTAATAGTCTATGATAGAAATAACGATAAAAATTTTCGTGATTACAAAATTAGCATTATCAACATGGGATATCTAGAAAACTGTACAAAACAGTTTAAATACCATTAAGAGTCAATAAAGCCATCATAATAAAGTCGCGATTCAGCTGTGCAATGTATGACAAAAATGGTAAATTTCCGCTAATTTTAGTATGCTCTCAGTCTTATAATCATCTTAAGAGTCGCTTAAACTCCAAGTCAGCTACAAAAATCACAATATCTAGATCACTGACAATCAATTCATACATAGCCATTCTCTAATTGGCATTTTTATGATAAATCAAGATGATACAACTCAGACAGACTGAAAAATTGGAGAGTTTCCATTGAACCAGACTGCACAGTGCAGGAATTTTCCGTTGATATATGCATCATTCGAAATTGTAGCGCTCCTTGATGTCTTCGACCAAGTCGAGTCTGTCTGCGTGGCTCAATGACTTCAACAATTTATCAACTCTGTCATCGTCGTCGGATGGTTGACCATCGATCGTATCACGACTGATCTGGTCACGCCATTTTGTGAGAGCTGCCACGATTTGTTGAAACACGTTGTTCGGATAGTTTGCCATTACCTGCATTTCAAAGGTGTTCCATTAGAAACAAAAGGGTGAAAATGAGTGAATATAACTAAATATGTAGTGGAAAAATATCTTTGATGAGGTGTAGTTATGAAGATCGCTGTCAGAGACGCTCTACGAAAATACAAAGGTAACACCTTGTTGACTAACTATATAAGGATTAACACAAGCTTTCGTATATCAAGTATACTTCACCAGGTGCAATGAGCGGGCAGAGGTGGTACACAGACTAAATACTTGACCAAAATCACGCTGTAACTACAAAGAGATGCTTTAGACAAATAACAACTCTGGCCTTTGTCATAATCGACTGTGGTTTATACAGCTATTATCTAAAACTAAGGTTTGCGCCAGTAGTGCAGTGGTTAGCAGCGTTGCCTTTCATGTGAGGGGTTGCGAGTTCAAACCAGCACAAACCAGGGATTTTTTCCAGTGCCTTCCACGATAGGAAATGAGCAAGATTTTTGTGCTTGAATATCAAGAAAGATTCATCGTGAAATGGTTTATTATAAAAAATATATTAGGGTTGTAACTAGGCAATAGTTGTACGTGCGACTGACATTTAATTATAAAGTAGCACCAAAACCTGGCCTTTTCGATTTGATGCTTTAGAAAAAGGACAAGACAAGATTATAGTGCTCCTCTATTAATGGTATTTATCGGTCAGTCACAAATTTATGGAAATAATGCTGAATAGATATGAATTACAAAGAAAGTGGGATAAATTTCATTAAAGATAACGACTGTTCGATTGTTGTGCGGGCTTTTCTGTGCATTTCCTTCTGTTACTACTCATCTCCTACATCTAGCTACTATTAACATTACACATATAGATATAACTTAACTTAAAAGGCAAAGAAACCTGTTCAATTTGGGCTTGTTTTACACCGAGATAGATGGCAACAAGAGTCCATTCGAAACCAAGCTGTGATGCGATGTAGTACAAGCCCATGTCAGTGAGGAGGCCTGGAACAGACAGCGTAAGTGCTTTGGGCAACCGATGTGTCTAGGAAATGAGACTTTTTGAGGACATTTACAATGACAAAATTTGTTCTAATAGAAAACCAATGGTGATATTTTCTTAAGATAATTAATAAAAATTATTTATGCACTCTGTCACTTGGTTAACACGTCAATCTTTCATTAAATTACCACACATGGCGTGGATGTAATGAAGAAATTTACCAATCTGGTGACCTGCGAAAGAAAAGTACATGTAGCAAACAGCAATCTGTCCCTCCTTAAGTTGTTCATTAAACAAATGAAATATATTTAACAAATGAAATATATTTATAATGTACTTTCAGTTTCCATTTTAAATGAACGGATCAGCCAGGTGACTCAGAGCGGCCATAGTTTAAAATATTAAAATATAAAAAATGTCATTCTTTTCATGTTTCTTTGGTTAATCCTAGCAGGAATCTTTTGAAGGCGCTTCACAATGATACCCGACCTCAGCTGAACGCCAACATGAAAATGTACATTTATCTTCAGCCAATAAACTTCTAAAAATGACTATTGTCACGTAACATATAATTTGTTGGCCATTACACTGCAAGCTGTGTTAATCGATTGAAAGTGACCTAGATACTCGATACACGAATAGCATATATTCCTCTATATGAATGGTACTCTATAGCAGGTCGGTCAAAAGTTCAAGAACAAAAATAGCGAATGGCCACTACGACGTAGCACAGGCAACATTCGTAAAATCAAAACGAGTGCAATAACGCGACGTAATAGTTACCATATTTCTCATTGATCTGGCATCGTTGGAGAAAATCAGCGACGATCTTGAAATGCTTGTCAAGATCATCTTCAAAATCTGCACAACAAATACGACAATCCACGACATTAAAAGCCGTTACACGACAATGAAAGTACTAAGTCATTGAATAGTCAGGCAGCATAGCAGAGGTCACCTGCCTGCCCCACCTCAGTGGTTTTCACTAAGATGTTTTTTCTATATTATTTCTATAGCGCAGTGTTCAGTCCCATGGACGCTCGGCTGCGCTTTCCACATATGCCGTCTAATAATTGATACTAAAAACATTAAATATTGAATATATCTAAAAGATATACTTGATAAAATATATTTAGTTTTACTAAACAGTGTGATGTAAATATGCTCTGGCAACCAGAAAAGTCTTTTTAAGTTTTGTCCTAAACGCAGATATCGATGTCAGTGAATAAAGTGGCAATGACACTGTATTCCATTGGTCTGGCCAGGCACTCAACAAGAATGGAAGGAAGAATCTGACCCACAGTTATGTCGAGGTATATGAAACAGCACGATGTCGATGTATGATGGTGCTAAGTTATCCATGGGCAAACTAATCTATTCATTTTGTTAACTACGGCGTAGAGAGAAAAGTTTTTAACCCTTACCACACTGACATCTGTACATCACATTACTATCACAATACAATTCTGCGACAACAGAGTGCAAAGGGTTAAAAGGCCGATGATGCCCTAGATACCACGTAAATCATAGCCTATTGCTACATACGTACATAAATACCGTACAAAGGGTACGGAAATCAATAAAAACTGTGTGCGACCAAAAATAGATACAACTCACTACATTAATCAATATGAAGGGTGGTTACCATAGAATGCAATCATCAATTGAAGACAAACTGGATCATTATATTTATAATGAAGTTCAGGATGAGGATAGGCAGACAGTTGACCTTCACACGAATGGATCTCAATGCCAATAGACTACCTTCACTTTACAGTAGATCTGCGATAGGTAATGATGTGGAATAGGTATGGCGAACCTGTTTTGATCTGAGTGGTCAGATTGGAAGATTTCATGCTAGATGGGGGCCACTATAGTTTTATGCATATTTATTGTGGTTAATTACTCTAGCAATGTATCTAATAACAACGCATTCATATTTAAAACTTTTTCTCTTAATGAAACTCCTTTTCAATAACATTTTCAATCTGCATTCATTTCCGTGTTAGCCACAAACTGAAAATAAAAGTTTAGCCACGAAACATGGTACCACTAAACTTTGCTAAAACTATCAAATGATTAAACTATTGTGAACACTGATGTCGATGTTTCAAATTTGTCATTGGTGAAAGAAACTTGATTAGATGACCATATTATCATTACAGAATCCCACAAGTATTCTTATCAATTCTTAATGTCTTGCAGTATTGCTTTTCTTCAAACGCCGCTACCGTTCTGCTATAAACAAGATGTATCCAATTACATTGCTGTGCTATAAATTAAATTTTTAAATTGAAACTAAAAGTAAAATGACTTTCAATATCTGAAGTCTAATAAATTTAAATGAATCAAAATTGTTGGGAATACGTTTGCATGCGTTATTTAATAACAAAATTTAAATGATCCGCAAACTGGATTGATTTCTTAAACAGGCCGGATCTGGCCAGCAGGCTGCTGGTTCGCCATAACTTTTGTAGAGTGACATACGAGTTAGCAAAAATATAGCGATGGTAGACATCATCCGCATTTTAGAGAGAAACGTATCAGAAAAATGTAAGAACAATCAATACACCAGGCTAGTTCGGAGGAATGCAATAAATCACCTGGATCGAGAGCGTAAAGAAAGCAGGCGGGTATATTAAGATCCGGCTCCTTATCGCAACATTGTAGAGTGAAGACGCCTCGTGGACACTTTGCTTCGAACACCTCACCAGGGTAGATGTGTGGGTCATCATCTCTCATGAGGATGCAGTGCGGGCACACAGAATAGATATTCATACGCGGCGTACATGGCCACTCGGCTAACAAATCCAACATGTCAGCTCGTGGGAGAATCACTAATGACCACATCTCCTGGAGATTACTACCACGAACTGCGAGCACGATTTGATGGTGTTTGTTTAACTTCTCACGCCGAATAAGTAACTGAGAATTATTCTTATGGGCAAGGATGCCATCTTTCCAATCAGTGCGGTCATATACATGCCTTTGAATACGTACAGAGAGCTTTTCGAAGAAATTAGGCGGACCTTTACGGGGGAAATCGACAACCATACGAAGTTCAATTACGTTTGCGGGGCAATGTTCAGGCCAGATAGTGGCAAATCTTTCAGGAGTTGCTTCCGAGAGAAACCATGGAAAATTCAGAATTTTCTTTGATCCAAGAAGCTTTGGGGAGCTCAGGGAATGGGGGACTTCATAACATAGGTCAAATTTCAGCATCAAAGATATAAAGATGTCGATAGCATCGCTGGACAATCGGAAATGGAGGAGGCAGAAATGAAGAAGCTCTGTCGTCATCAACCCATGCCTCAGGAACTCATTTTTTGCCATGTCAAATTTTTGATTAGTCATGTCAACCATGTGACCAAATGTTTCAGAGTATGTAACGACCTCATGAAAATCATGTCGGAAAATTGATCGTAGCATCTCGATAAGAACCTCTGGTCGATGGAAAATAATCGTTCGCAGTCTCTGGTTATCATGGTACCAGACAATTTCACCATTGACATGGAGGTACTTAAGGACAATGGATAAATGATCCTGTTTGGCAATGCCTACCGACTGATTTGAGTCTTTCATTAAGTTAGCAAAAATATCGTTCACTTGATCCCAATTCAGAATCTTCTCCTCACGGTTTTGTAATGCCAATAAAACCCGCTGCCAGGAATGTGGGAGAGACTTTTCACCCCTTCCTTTGACACAATCTAGCAATTTCGACCTAAAGCTAGATATTCCGTCCAAATCTTCTGCGCAGCTAACAACAAAGACCTGATTCGGCAATTTCTGTCTGGTGTTGATCATTCTCTGTAAATGGGCCATCTTGTCTTCCAATCGATCCACTTCCAAACTAGTAAATTTTCCCGACACACTGTTACGAGCTTCTGGTGTATCCAATAAGCCTTTTAATTTGTCCAAATCTGTTTGCATTATATCGATACTGGACCTCTTTTCTTCATGCATTCTCCGTAGAATCTCATCTGTCATCTCACCGATAGTTTCTTCATCACACAGATCCTTATGCGTTCCGACGAGCAGGATTTCTGCTCCAGGCGCTCTTTCCATAATTGCCTCGATCCAATCCCCAATGAGATCATCGTATTTATCGTGGGTATACACTGACAGATCAAAGACAACCAGATGCAATGCCTCCGGGGTCAAAAACATGTGATGGGCAGCAGAATAAATATGGTGTCCACCAAAGTCAAGCACCTGAATTCTACAAGACTCATCTGGTTCCCATAAATGTCTCTCCATTACCCACGTTCGTTCATGTTCTGCTGTAAGTTTAGACTTTCCAAGGATCAGAGCGCTGCGTAAACTCGTTTTTCCCGCTTTCACGGCACCGATGAGAATCATCTTTTGCCGATGTCGTGCTTCACTTTTTCTTAACTCTTTTAGAAACACAAACAACGCCTGCACCCCATCATCACATATTTCCTGAGGGGGTTTAACCAGTGTGTTACCATGCAGAGACAAATACCCAGACCTCTCTAACTCCACTAACCTATCTAAAAGCAGTGGCAATTCCTTTAATTTGTTGTTCGATAAATCTAACAGATCGAGTTTCTCAAGTTTGTAAATATCACGAGGAACCATCGAAATGTCATTGTTGTCTGCCATCAGTTTTTGCAGCGACGTACATGTACTGATTTCATCTGGCAACGTTCCAACGCGGTTTCGTGACAGACTCAAAACCGTCAAGCTTTTTGCATGGCCAATTTCCACAGGAATAACACTAATGTAATTCTCGCTCAAATCCAACTGCGACAATTTCGCTAAACTGAATAACTCGCCGGGAATTCGAATGAGCGAATTTCGCTGCATAATAAAAACCTCCAATTGCTCTAGCCCCGATACCCCTGGAGGTATATCTGTGAAATAGTTGTCACTCATGTCCAACATGGTCAAGTTACGCAAAGTAAAAAATGGGGCCGGTACAGCGTACACCAACTTCATAGCACCGGTCAACAGCAACCTACGAAGCCTCGTACAATTTCCGATATTTGGTGAGACATGCCTTAATGTGTTCCCTTTCAGATTAAGAGTTTCTAACTTCGCCAAATTACCTATTCCATCAGGTAAACTCTCGATTGTATTCCAGCTTAAATTGAGATGTACAAGTTTTTTCAATTCACAAATGGCAGATGGAACCGACTTTAGACCAAGCCGAGGGAACCATTTTCCTGCCAAATTCAGCTGCCGTAATTGACTACAATTCGAAAGCTCATTAGGAACATCCGTATACAAATTTCCACTAGCATCAAGTGTCTTCAGCTTGACCAGTTGCCCGATCTTAGGATCAATTTCGGTGATATCATTCTCACTAATATCCAACACTGTTAGTGACTTTAATTCACATACTGAGGCCGGCACTTTTGTAAGACAATTGAAACCCAAATACAACTGCTGGAGGCAGGAACAGCTGCTGAACGATGCAGGTATCTTCGTAAGGTTGTTCCCTTTTAAGTCAAAGGTCTTCAAGGAAGTGAGCTTTCCTAAAGATGTGCCGCCAACAGGAAATGAGAGTAGTTTCATGAATGGAAGAGCTAACTCTTCTAGTTCCATTGTATACAACTGTTTTGGCACCCATCGTACAAACTTTCCTTCCGGGATGATGAGTGTATTTTGGCCTTTTGAATTAGTATGCATGTATTTCTCCAGTCGCTCTGTCGACTGTCCTTTAGTTGAGTTTGTTGTCATCATGTCCACTGAAGTTTCTATACCTAAAAAGAACAATAAAATCGTGCATATCTGTAGATATACGTATCAAATCAATAATCTTGTTAATGTTAAGCATATTTAATATCTCTGATAGGCTATTCATTTTAGTCTCAGCAACTAGAACCAAAATATTAACACATAAACACCAAAAGAAGTGGTAACATCTTTATGGCTCACTACAAAAATGTATACCAAAAGCTATCGTATGGAAAAAGCATTCTCTATCGGCTGACTAATCACATTAGCATAATTTTAATGAATGTTGATGGTTTAAATGATACAAGATAACGTCATGTCGGTGTAAGATGATGACACCGGATGTTGTATAGAATAGTAATTTTACTTCTTGAGGAGTACTATAGTACTATGTACAAAAGACCTGCGATTAGTTCAAAGGCTTTTCATCATGATTACGCTGATTCTGAAGATCTGGAAATGAATTCGCGATATTTTTTGCCTCGCGCCTCTTTTTCATGATTGCGTATCTCGTGCTGTTCAAGTCATTCTTTACATAAATAAAAGATGCCATACCAAGAGCAACAATGATTGCCCTGAAATGCAAATGTAGACAAAAAACTCATTTGATATAATACATGTATTTATAAATTTATAAATTATAATAACATACATATGTAGTACCATCAGTATGATAGTAATATTGACACTGCGTGATACATTTGGTGAATCTAGTATAAAAATTGAAAATATCACTATAATAATTTTATTCATACTAATAAATACAACTAAAAATTCTGAAAAAGCATCCAGTATTTACAGTTATATTAACGGGAATTTGCAGTAGCTAAGCTGACAGTAACAGATCATAATACATTATTTTCTTATTTATGCCTATATGTAGTTTTAAGTTGATCAAAACATTTTATAAGTAATTAATCATTGGGTCCCATTCCAATTCTCCTTAGGTATAGAATATAGCTCTCTATGGGACACTCAAATGACTCATTTATGAGAGTTCCGTAATTGTTGAAAGTGTGATGAAAAATTTAATTCACCGTAAATCAAGGTAGCCCAAGTTGTTCATGGAATGACCACAGAGACGTACATGATAAAAATTTGGCAACTGGTGGAACCCTTTGATAACAGTTGAAGATTTGGCGGATAGATTCTCTCCTGCGTATTGAAAATTAAGCCTTTATGTAGCGTCTATTCATAGCATGTTCCAGGCACTAAAACAATATGTTGGAATAAAATAAAACATGGTAATGAAATGATACATTAGAATAACATAAACTGATACATTGGAATAACATAAAACAGAACAACAAATGCAATAATACGTAATAATAAAATAAATTATACATTGTAATAAAAACAAATAATACACTGTAATTAAACAAGATACGTAGAGACTCTCCTCTTCACTCGACATAGCTTATACATAGACTTACTGCATAGTTCTCGTGTGTTTTCTTAGTTCACAGTGTGTGACATATTTACATTTAATTCTTTATAATTCAAAGTCCTCACCGTAAGTATGTGTATATTGTCCAAGTTTATACAAGTGTAAAACCATCACTAGGCATTGCAGTACTCATCATATTATACCTAACTTCTTTAGTTTGTTTTTTAGGTTGTAACATTGTAAAGTATCATTGACATCACCGTGTCATTATTGGCCAAGGGATAATTCGACACTCTAAATAGAGCTTTATTATTATTATTCCAAATCGATTGCAAAAGAACTTGTACTGTACAACCAATACTGACTGATCTCAACTGGCAAACTCTAGCATACGGAGGTGATATTGTGATCACATACAAAAATAAAAATTCCCCCTCGTAGTAATCCCATACTGTCCATCTTACTATTACCCCTCGGGGGGGGGGGGGGCAGTTAGCGGAGTCGCTAGTGTTTGATTTTGAATTCAAAGGATTCTGGTTCAATCCTGGCTCCAGTCAGTATACTACCTGTGGTTAAGCAGAAAATGCCTTAAACCCCTATGGTCATGGAGGTCTGGGTAGCCCTTGCAGTGTGACTATGTTAGGGCATTTACCATCTGATGTAGTTGTGGTTCAGATGCTCTGAGGATGTATCTCTATATTGCTTACATCCATGCTATATTGTCATCCCATGGCAAATAACCATTAACTATCAAAAACTTAGCGGAGTGTGCGACATATGTTGCCTATCTGTGAACATTTGAACCAGTGATGTAAATGGAAGGTCATTTGTCTTCTCAAACTCAGTGGGTTTTCCAACGTAGGTATTTTCTCCAACCACTTATAAGTGAGACTAATCAAATTGATGTGTTAACTACATATAAACACTAGATTTGTAAAGGGCGAAAAATGGCCCTGACAATCTTAACCTTGGTAATGAGTTTGTCCTCAACAAACTCCAACCACCCCACTACAAGCATCATTGTAATTAGTGATTCTTTGTTACCAGGTCACGGTATAATGTCAATACATTTCGTTACTCTTTTCCCTTCATCCGTCATTTTTCAAAACTCACTTCTACAAACTGTTGTTCACTTGTAAATACTACCTCGTTAACTGTATTCAAGTCAAGAAAAGGCATCCATCATATTGCTCTGTCTCTTTGTAATGCACGTTAGTATCCCCACTAACCTTCAATGGGCTTTTCAAATCATGTCACTTTCTAAACATTAATTTGCTCCTAACAACATATATAAAATTTATACCTTTCCTGTAACGATGTGTCTTAATAATAGAAATAGCAAGGAGTTACCAACTTTCAATCGCCTTTTGAATATTGTAAAGTAACCACACGTCGATCGAAACCTCCAAATAGGATCTTTTCGGAAATTATTAATTTTAATTTTATCCAAATCCTTCAGATGTATATTTTGGCATAGTATTTTATTTTAAAAGGTGATTGAAAATGGGTTCCTCCATGTTAATATTTCGTAAAAATATACATGTGTATATAGATACAAGAATATACAATTCCCATTTTCTGTCTACAATATAACCATTACCGATGCTAAACTTGAAAATTTCTTGAATACTACTCCGCAAGATATTTCTGCAATAATTGCAAATTCCCCTTATTCTACCTGCTTTCTCGACCCAATAGTAGTTTATCACTCCTGTAATTGTGAAGATTATCAATACATCCTTGGAAAGTAACCGCTTTCCTACAAGCCATGAGCAATCTTATAAAACAGCACTTATCAAGAAAGTCTCACTTGACCAAAATAATCTTCAAAATTTTTGCCCAGTCACTAAACTATCGTTTATTTCGAAATGTGTAATTCGAAACATATTCAACTTGCCCAAAATGCTGCAGCTAGACTAATCTTCAAAATTAGGAGATATGATTCTATTACCCCAATTCTTAAACAGTTATACTGGCTCTCAATACACCAGCGTTATTTTCAAACTTCTTATAACCTATATATGCATCCATCATATGGCTTAATCGTACCTCTGTGACCTTGTAACACTACACACGCCTGGTCGTCCAGTTACTGGATATGCCAACAAAATTCTCATCACCGACCTCTGCACAAAGTTGACGACCATGGGAGACCGCTCCTTTTCCAATACCGCTCCAACATAACGGGATAAGTTACCAAAAACCATTAAAAATGCCAACACACTCAATTCCTTCAACCGCTTACTTAAAACCCATTAGTTTTAAAGTTTTATGTCTACTGTTCATTGTGTCTCATGTTTATACTCATTTTTCAGCCATATAAAATGGGGCTTTAGAGACCATTTAGTAATAGAGCACCGAAAAATGTAACTTTATTATTATCTGAAGGTTTTGATAACAACACAATTAAGAATTACCTAGTGAAAACTAAATTACACCAAACTAAAATTCGATGTTTTAACGCTACATCTGATGTACGCACATCGTAATGACATTTACCCTACGATTTTCAAAAAGATCGACTTGTGGTTACTATACAATACAATCACTGAATTAACTATAGGGTAAATTTGTACTATTACACCCACATAGGTCTTAGTAACAAAATGTTTTCTGGCTGTCGACAGCAATAATCAAAGCAATTGCGTCACGAACAGAGTTTAAAATCACTGTATCAATCATTTTTTTCATTTTTTTTCATTCTCATCACGTCATTAATGATGCAATGTAATCTTCGCAATTCTTACCAACTGATGTTGATTTTCGTTAGAGCACTTAAAACCATTATCAAATCAAGCAATGACGTCACCAACAGTTTAAAATCACTGTGTCAAACATTTTTTCTTCACTCTCATTACGTAATTATCAATGTAATGAAATCTTTGCAATTCTTACCAACTGACGTTGATTTTCGTTAGAGCACTTACAACCATCATCAAATCATTAATTAGCTAATCAGAATTGTTTGTCCGGACGCCATTTTATGCGCAATCGCAATCTGGTGCATGGTAATCTTGACCTCGGGTGCGCTTAGTTATCTGTCGTGAGAATGTTGGCTCACCGAAGCTAGATTGCATATAACAGTTTTATGTCCTTATTTAAAGATGTGAAGACTATATATCTAGAAAACTGATGGCCATATATCAACTACGGTTCTACGTAGAGAACACATGGACTGATGTTTCGGTATAGATATCTCCTTGGCATATTTTAGTTTTGCCGTAATAGCCCGATCAACCATGTGCAACGAAATGAAATGGACCCTAATTACGCCTTTGTCCTTATATAAAGGTGTGAGAACTAGATATTTAGAACACCGATGGCCATATATGCACGACGGTTCTGTATAGAAGACAAGTGGATGTATATTTCGGTGTAAATATCTTCCGGGCACACTTCCTAATTTTACCGCCATAACCGCATAAACCATATTACCTCAAAATAATTTTAAGATTCTTTTTCGAGTGTAGATGGAATAATTATCCAAGATGGCTTATGGTATCTTGTAGGCCTATGGGCGTGTTAAAGTTATGCTTATCATGCAGATACCTCTATAGCCATGCCCTAAGAGATCATAATCAGGGATAGAATTGTGCCATGTCCTGGGCATGAGAAAAGGAATGGCAAGATGCGCCCTTGTGGCTTCTTCCCTTTGTGGTCAATGAATTTTAGCTAATGGAGATATGAAAATAAGGATATAGCTGACCTTAACTGCGCCCTCATTTCTCAATCCTCAAATTACATAAGTCATGAAGCAGTCTGGATGGTTATTCAGCAGGCTGCATTTGAGGGTATGCGAAGCGTACATTTGCCACATTACCCCTCTATTGAAACAACTATATTGGCTCCCACTCACCGAACGTATCATCTTTAAACGTATGATCTTCACTTATCTGACATTGCACAACATGCCGCCTATCTACATAAATGATCTCATAACTTTTTATGCCACCCAATCGTTCTTTGGGGTCATATGTCTAGCCAAATTGGTTCGATGTAAACCTGTCTCTACCGGTCGCCGTAGTTTTGCTTTGGCTGGTTTCTCCCTCTGGAACAACCTCCCGCTTGATATTACATCCATAACCAAGTTCTGCGACTTCAAGTGCAATTAAAGTCACACCTATTTCTGTCGGCATACTCCTAATCGTCTACTGTTTTACGCCTTCTTCCTCCAAGTTATCCTTGTGGTTGTACACTGCTACATTTAACAAATTTAATTTTTCGTCAGTGACCATTTGTTTCATTTATCGGTCCATCTATTCAGAGAACGAATTTGTATTTTTATTTACATAATGGATTTTTATTTTTATATTAGTCCTGTTTTTAACTAGCGCATAAAATTTTAAGGTGCTTTTAATGTTTTTGTAAACCACCTCAGAGCACCATGCGTGGTAGAGGGGGTATAAAAATTCTATAGTTACTTACTTTTTTATCTATTACCCCTCGTTAGGTTGTGAACCAGCTGGGAGGCACCCCTGTGGGTCTATTGGCCTTCGTTAGGTCGCCTCTGAGCTTCAGGTAGAGGATTTCCCCGCCCCAGATTGGGACCTGATGGCCGGGGAGAGGAGTGCTTCTCTATGCTCGCTTGGGTCGTTGGCGCGCGTTTTCCGGTGGGCGGGTTGGGTTTGGATGCGGTGCAGTCTTGCGGCTGTTGGATAGTTGATGGGGTCCAGGGCTGCATATTTTCTCCGTTGGCCTCGCCAAATTTTGGCTTTTGTATATAGAATAGAAATTGAGTTGGCAATTAAGTCTAAAAAGGGGGATGTCGCAATCTCAGCATGCTGGGAGAGGACTCGCCGTTTGTGCCCCCTCGACCAATGAACAGATACTGGTCATTAGTTAGGTGTGTATGTTGTTCATCTTCCATATCACCATACGATTCCCATAATGACTGATGAAACGTATAAAAATTAATTATAACGATCGAATTGTGGGATAGGATTTGTCATCTGTGACCTTGTGCTTGTGATTATTTTGGAACGTCATCGAGCTGTACATTAACCATATCCCAGCATCCCATACAGTAGGAGTGCTTAATCTTCTATGCTATCTACAAAAGATTTACACCTGTGTTAAGTTTTTAATTTATGTTGGAATAAAACTAACTAAAATATACTGAACAAGTACGATTCGGTGTGTGTATTCTATCTTTAATTATAATCACAAAGTAATAACAATGTAAGCTTACTAATAACAATTTAACACTGGAGCGTAATCAGTAGTCTTCTATCGCCTGAATAAGGATGTCAACTTTATGACTTGTATGATAATAAGAACATAGTAATTTGAGACATCAGCTTTTTACAAGCTACGGGGCAGACTATCGAACAAGTACAATATACTATATGATGCAATATTGAGGGAAAAACAATTTCGAGCCAATCAAGGTTAATATGGGCGGGGCACGACGTGATTGACACGTTCGCAACAATCGAGGGGATTCCCGTTTGTAGCGCGAATATTTGTGACTTGTTAAATCCCGTATGTTACAATGTTCTGTAGAATTGCTGATGGCGGTACGGATGAGATGCAATCTTTCTTAACGTAGAAGCAAATATTTACGCGAGACAATATTTCGCGGATCGCCAAGTTGTAATATTAGTGGATTTTCGATTCCGCAGCCTGGTTAGTTCTTAAAACACTGGTGTCGGTATTTATTAAAGGACGACGTTGCTGATTCCTAGTCCTGTGTCCAACGCCCATAGCGATTGAATCGCGCTTACATATAAGTTACGTATAACGAAAATAACAGATAGACATCGTTACCAGTCTGCGCCAATGTCCAGTGTAGTCATGTACGGTAAGTGTTTCACGAACTCTTGAACTTGAGCAAACCGTCATTGTACGCAAATAGGGTGCCCTGTCGTCTGCTACAGCGTCACGTGACGAGCGTTGCCACGCACCTAAGTGCAGCCCGCGCTTGCAGACGACAAATTTATTAGGTCAGTGAAAGTGGCAGTGATTGACGAGACCTGACCACATTGACTGAAAGTTATCAATTACAAGTTTGTAATTCTGTCGCTAATACGAAATTGGAGAAATTTAGTGTCAAAATGCCGTTCGGAAATTGTAGCCGTCTTGATTTTGTTCTATACTAGTGTATCCGCTACAAAGTACAAACACACACCGAAGCATCCGCGCTTACGAGTTTTATTACCATCTATTTAATGCAATAAAGTAACTAAGTTGTCATCACTCTACATGGGCTACACCTGCACTTATCTTAGTAGACCCACGACCGCCGGATGACTGGCCGAATCTAGCTAGTTTTCCAGCACGACCGATAGAGCTTATTTACTCCAAACCTCGCAGAGAATCTCCAAAGGCAATGATCAGACAAGGTGCGATGTAACTTATCTTGATAATGACAGCGTTTACGGGGCTATCAACAGCCTATCTCTAATTGTCTTAACTATTTAGAGATTGTGACCCAAATACTCTATTTACACAATATGTATGTGTGTATGTATTTATAGGTTGATTACCTAAGTAATCGTGATAGGCCATCATAGGCCCTTTACAATGCTAGCCTATTAATGTGGTTAACATGACAATCCGATTAGCCTCACTTATATGGGGTGGGGGAAAATACCTAGTGTGAAATACCCACCGAGTCTGGGCATACAATTGACCTTTTTCCATTCACGCCACTGGTTACAAATGTCTACATATGAACTACATATGTCGCACACTCCGCTAAGTCT
>WURV02147468.1:0-18080 GCA_011762755.2 Epimenia babai | reverse complement strand
CCCCCCTTGCCCCCTACGGATAAACCGTAAGCAGTCAGAACCGCTAATTCTGATCTTCTTACTCACAGGTTTACCGTGGTTTTTCGCATCAAACACTTGTGAGATTGCATAAATCAGTATGTCTTTGTCGTAGATCGTGGCGCGCCCTTTCACACTTGGCACTATCTCCAACCAGTTATTACCGTTCTCGTATCTCAGAATTTTGGTATCAGGCTTTTTCGATAGCGCGTAAAAGGGGTGCTCCATTTGGGGCATGAGGTCTTTTAAGACTGCGTCCGCTACATCACAGATAAATAAATCTTGTTGAGGGTAGCGATCTGGAAGTAGGGTAGGCTGTTGATTCGGGGTATTAGACACCATAGCGCTATCTTCGGGGTATTAGACACCGAATGCAATAGTTCGGGGTATTAGACACCAATTTTGTATGTGGATAACCCCGATCAACTTTCGGGGTATTAGACACCAAACTTCGGGGTATTAGACACCGACTTTCGGGGTATTAGACACCAGTGGATATTTATTCTCTATATGTTTCATATGCTTATAGGCATTGATCCACTGCTTAACTCTTTTAATAACACATATATAACACACAGAAAAAACTATTATTCACACAAGCAAGAGCAGTCAAAACCAAAAACTCCTAACCCTTCGTTCGCTTCGCTCTCTACGCCCTGTCACTTCGTGACAGCCTTTTAAGGCATTCGCTTCGCTCATACTTTAATTCATTAGGGGATAAGGGAAAGAGTTAGGGACTAACGTGAACCGTCAGAGATTGCCGACAGATCAAGGTGTTTGTCTATCAGGAAGAATACGGCGATTTTTCGCCCTCTCGTGCCTACTGACAAACTTTAGCGTTTTTGGCAAACAAACGGGTATTTCTCTTTACAAACGCTTGTGCACACCCTCAGCATCGAGGAATCCCCCATTCCTGTAGAACAGGAACAGGGTAGGTTATTACCTTCACTGACTGCACTCCTGCAAATCAGTATTCAACAACCTAAATCATTTCTGTGTCGCCTGACAGAGAAAACTTTGATAATTTTGACATTATCTTCTTACCACTCTAGCAGGGTGAATTGCACCAGCTAGGTGCAAAAGGGCGGGTAATGACGCCCTCTATAACCTGTGGTTCGTTTGCTATCGCTAAACGATCATAGAACCCACATATGTGGGTATGTGTGTTTTTGTCAGTATGGATTACAAACCGCTATTAGGAATAATCTTTTGTGAAGCCCAGAGATAGACAAAAACAACATTTCAAATCTGATTCTCCCCCAGATGTAGACATTCCACCTCCGGCACAACCTAGCGACCAACCGAGGAAGACGTTTTGGTCAGGATTGGTGACGTTTTTTGTTGCCAAGCCGATGTGGGCGTTAGGTATCGCCGTTTTCCTATTGGAAGTGCAGCCTTGGGACAGCTCGATCAAGCCATCGGTTTATATCGGCGAGCGTTTGGGGGGGATAGAGGCACAAAAAATCGAAAAAACGACAGCTCCTAATGTTGCTCTACAAGAAGCTCTGGCGGCGGTCGAGTTATGGAAAAGCCAGCAACAACTCGACCTTCAAACAAGAGCAGAAATCGCACGAGAATGTGAAAGCACTCGAAATGCCGAAGCCAATCGCGTAATGAACCAGTGTATTCAGCAAGGTGGGGGAGGAGGTGCTTGCAGTCTCGCGTATACCACAGCAAGAGCCTATGAGTGCCCTGCAATGCCAGACTTATCAGCGGAAACTCAACACATTATTGACAACTATCAAAAGAGGATTGTTGAGGTCAATAAGTCGTTTGGTGATTTTGACGGAGAATAATAATGAAAGTAGCGGTTTTCATTGTGGTGGTAATAATGCTAACGGGTTGCACGGCGCTTAACGTATATACGCATCCGTCAGGTGAGCATCCTTCTGTTTGCAATGGACTGGAAGGCGAAAAATTCTATGATTGTGCTGCCAGAGTGGTTGGCAGTGACGTGCCTGGCTTGTGGGGCTATGACAAGGGGTGTCGTTTAAGAGGCAATGGTGAAGAAATGGTCGTGATATTCGACCGATCAATAGGGCGTCCTAATGTCGCTTGTGCTGTCCCTGTCGTGTCGAGATACAAAGATCATGCAGAAAAGCAGGCTGCCAAAACGATCTCAAATGAACAGATAAAACCCACTTCATCCAGCAAACCTGCAACCGCAGAAGTGCCGGTTGAAAAGCCGCCGGAGCAACCTTCTTTTTCTGAATTTGACAATCTACAACTGGCAGAAAAACCAGTGGAGAAGGTAGTCAAGAAAGAAAAGCCAAAAGTAGTAAAACCAGTAGAGATATTGCCGAAAGAGTCGGGGATATTAAGTAATTACGCAGTCGTCCATCTCAGTGAAGAAAAGTGGGCAGAGTTAAAAGAAGCCGCGTCGTCTACTGGTTCTGTCGTTCCGATGAGGTTTGCTTACAAAGCTGTACCCAAGTACAGCAACTTAGGGGATGTGCTGAGATACGGGACTGCATTGGGTGCCAGACTGGTTGGAAAGCCGAATGCGTTCAAAATGCCGATCAAGAAGGAAACGGATGAGGAGGGTTGTCTTGTGATAACGGATAGCACAGATCATCCAGTAGCGATTAGACCGAACGAGAAAGGCATCCACAAATATACATTTCGCCACATTATCAATGAAAAGGCGATGTCAATTCAGCTTGTTAAGAAAAAAATGACAAGCGCTAACAATGCCCAACGTGTCCGCGTCCGGCAGGTGTCGAGACTGGAGGGTGAGTTGCAAGAAAACAGAGCATATAAAAATGGGCAGTGTTTCGTACCAACCCAGTTTAGGATTCCACCAGAACCCAAGCGCCACAATCCAGAAGAGTTAAGAATCAACGTAAATGGTGCGTGCTTCCAAATGCTGTCGTCACGATTCTCCCAGAATCAGGTGGCGGATGCGTTGGAGTCTGGTGGTGATATTGATGCAACATTTGATTGGGCGGCTTGGATTCAGCTAAGAACACAGGGGAAGAATCTTCGTTGCGCGAGAGCAGGTAATTACAGTCGTTTCGAAACAGCAAAGTGCCGGACTTCAAGTATATTGGGAGATTGGGGGAAAGATTTAAATCAGGAATGTATTGCAACGGATATGCGAAGGTGTGTGAATAAGGTAACAAGAGAATGTGACGCTGAACATGCTTCATGGCGTTCCACAAGATCAAAAATTATCAGAGAACCCGAAGTATCTAATCAGAAATGCCAAGCGGACTTGGGCTTTTTGGCATCCTATAAAAAAGGGATTCGGGAAGGAGAAGCACTCGACAAGCAACACAAAGCTGAGCTTGATCGGATTGTAGCGAGCGCTAAAGGGGCAGCGAAAGGCGATTTCATACCCTTCACTGACAAACGTACTTACTGCGAGCAATGATGTTTCCGCGGGGAAACCCCGATCAGAAACAAGCACATGAGGCATTGGCGACCACGGAATGGTCACTGCCCGCAGAAGTTATTGGGTCATATCATTTTGATGAAGATGATCCTGATAATGAAAGCCCACTGATATTTGGAAAGCATACAGATCAGCAGGGCAGGGAGCATTACCTAGCCTATGATGATGATAGCCATATAGTGAGTGTGGCTGGTTCTAGAGCGGGTAAATTTGTGAGCCTGCTTGCCTGCAACTTGTTGTCATACAAGGGATCATGCGTCGTCGTTGACCTGAAAGGCGAGAACAGTGCAGTGACTGCCCGCTTTCGGGCAGAAACGCTTGGACAAGACACCATCGTTTTAGACCCCTATGGCGAAACTGATTTTGAAGCAGCGAGCTTTAATCCACTGACCGAGCTTGATCCGCAGGACAAAGGGTTTATTGATGATATAACCGATATATCAGAAGCACTGATTGTCAGAACAGACGGTAAGGATGCGCATTGGGATGACAGTGCACGGTCGGTGATTCGGGCGTTGCTGATCTGGATTGTCGAGGTACACCCCGTTGAAGAACGACATCTCGGATGGCTCAGAACCTATATTCTGGTGGGCGATCCCCATGAACCCGACGGTGAACCGTCATTCAGAAAGCTCCTCGCGACGCTTGCCAAAAATCAGTTCGCCCATGACATCATCAAAGGCATTGCAAGCCGCTTATTGGAAGCAAGTGACAATGAATACGGTTCAATCATGTCCACTGTACAGCGAAATACCGAGTGGCTTGATAGCGAACCCATCAAGGCTACGCTGGAAAGCACCGATATTGATCTCTCCCACTTGAGAAGTGAGCGGGGTGCAACGATTTACTTGGTGATGCCTGAGATTCGGCTTGCCAGCCAATCTCGTTGGCTACGTCTGTTGTTGACGACATTCTTGCGGCATTTGCAGATACATAAGAAACAGTGCGCCTCTGATCCTTCCGTGTTGTTTGTGCTTGATGAGTTTTCCGCCCTTGGAAAACTACAGGTTATCGAGCGCGCCGCAGGCTATATCGCAGGATTCGGGGTGCGCCTGTGGTCAGTGTTACAGGACTTGTCGCAGCTCAAAAAACACTATCCGAGCAGTTGGGAAACGTTTATTGCCAATGCAGGCTTATTTACTGCCTTTGGCAATAATGACCTGACTACTCAGAAGTATATCTCTCAGCGCTTGGGGCACTGCGAGGTAGCGCGACTCCAAAAAAGTTACACCGGCGGCTCGAGCGATAGCGATAACAAGTTACCGCTAAATCAGGTGCTCGATGATCCAATGAATATGTTCAATGCAGGTGGTGCTAAGTCAAGCAATGATGGGTGGACAGTCAATCCGTCGTTTGCCACCAGTGAACTGATGAAGCCGGAGGAAGTAGGGCGGTATTTCGGAAAGGATAGCGAGAGGATGTTAGCGCTATTCGGGCAGGGACAGCCGGTGTGGGCAGAGAGGATTTACTATTTTGACAGTGAGCCGTTCAAAAGTAGGGCTGATCTCAACCCGTATTTTGTGCAGGACTGAGTAGCTACAGAAAATTGCTGGTGGAGTTTCAAGGGGATTACTTCGCAATTTTTATCAGCTCAGCGACTTTGTCGAAAGAGAGAGCTGGTTCTTTACCAAATTGAACAGATGCAGGGTCGAGCCCGTTTAAGACGGAGAGGAAATCACTATGTTCGTCATCAGGCATCCCTTCTAGTATTACCGTTTTGCTTTCGTAATATGCTGCTAACTGAATGTAGTAACGGTAGAAGCCGAGAAGAATTTGGAGCATAAAGACTGACAACATCACCGCACCAATTCGAGTTACAGACGTTGCGATTATCTCTTCGATGGTTCTCGAGGTTAATCCATCCTGTGCAGTGATCAAATATCCCTGTTGAAGCCTTCCGAGTAAACTACTCACTTCATTTGCTCTATTTGTTAGCAACACAAGCTGTGGTTCGTTGTTTGATGTCCTGTCTATCTTTTCTATTAGATTATTGAATTCCTCACGATATTGCCTCTCGAGGTTTGCAATCTCCGTTGACCGGACAGCCTTTTTGCCGGAAAACTCACTCGCAAAGAAAAATAGGGCAAGCGAGAAGACAAAGACTGATATGAGACCCGTCAACGACCACTTAGCTCTTTTTGCACAGGTTTTTGCCAGTTCCCGCAACATATTTTCCGCCCTTTTCTTGGGGGCAGTTGCAGGAGTTGCGTCGGGTTGAGTCATGGCGGTATTAATAGAATGACCAATGAAACTTGGTCACTATAACAGTTAGACGATGTGGTGAGACTGCTTTAGGGGGTGGTGGTGGCTCATCATTGATCGCTGTTGTCCAATAGGGGCAAACCAAACAACCCTCGATCTACATTACGGGTTAAGCCTTCTCTGATCAGTCGGTCGAGGGTTGCCGCAAACTGAGCATCCTTGGCGGCGTGTTCAAGCGCAAGCGCACCGGCGAGAATCTTGCGCCGTGTATCTTTCTTTCTCAACTTCTTCCGCTCGGTTGCCTCGATTTTCTTGATTTGGGCGGTGAGCTGAGATTGCCGTTGTTTGAGGCGATCTAAACGGCTGACAGTTTTCTTGTTAGCTTCCATCCCACATCTCTTACTCTTTGGTTGACGATATGGTATTTTCACCTTGTCTTTAGGTCAAACCAAATATCACGAAGTGCGCACTTATCCAAACTAAAGTTTGGGTGCGCCTGTTCAAACGCTAACGCGAGCCACAGGGGGGCTTAGTATTGCCTGTCGGCAATATGAGACGTTCCGCCGTCTCATGGCTCTAGGCGGCAAACGGGTCGTTTGATCACGAAAAGCTTTTTGGTGTGTGTCGGTGTGGGGTCATTACGTGCGGTCATTGGAGTTACATGCGTGTGCAAAGGCGATACAGCGAAGCGCCGGACGCTCGTCCGTTGCTGCTGCGGCGTACCGAAGTGGTACGTGCCTTTACGATGAGCGCACGGGTCTGACACACGACTACACCCAAAAAGGCGGCGTCGAATACACCCGAATCTATGCACCCGATGGTGCGCTGCAATGGGTGCAAGATCGTGCTGCTTTATGGAACGCCGCCGAAAAAAAGGAAAACAGGGGCAATTCCTGCACGGCGCGCGAGTTGGAAATTGCCTTTCCGCACGAGTTTAACGCCTTGCAACGCCGCGAAGCCGGTGACGTTGTGGCGAAGGAACTCATGCGGCGTTATGGCTGTGCCGTGGATATTTGCTATCACAAGCCAAGCCGTAAGGGAGACGAGCGCAATCATCACGCTCATATCATGTTTACCACCCGTGGCTTTGATGCGACCCGTCCTGATGGATGGGCGCGCACCAAATACCGCGAGTTTTCCAACGACAAGGACAAGGACGCAGGGAAAACCAAGGGGCAGCTTGAGGTGTTACTGCTCAGGGAATTTGTGGCGGACACGCTGAACCGGATTGCAGACCGTGACGGTCTGGCAGTCAAAACCGAGCATTTAAGCTATGAGGCACGGGGCATTGACCGCGAGCCTCAACAGCATTTAGGTCCGGTTGCTCACAATATGGAGAGCAAGGGCAAACGCTCAGACATTGGAGATGAAAACCGTGAACGGGAAGCCCGTAATACAGAAAAAGCAAAGCAATACGGGGAAGTGCTACGCATTGAGCTAATCAAGCATCGTATTGCGCACTACGATGACTTTGAAGCAGACAAGGCAGCCTTGGAAGCACAGATCACACGGCAGTATGCCGAGCATGAAAAAGCGGTTCGTGCTGAAACAGCAGCTATCGAGTCGCGTCTTGCCTTGGGTGGTATCAGGTCTGCCGTGCGCGAGCAGATGAGGTTGAATGAACAAGACCGTGCTCAATTACACCGCCATCAAAAGACCCTCAGGAATCTTGAAAGCCGGAAGAAAGAACTGCGCGGGGAACTCAGTCATAAACATACGCGGATGCTATGGCGCGCAGCGCATACCAGTACGCGGGATAAGGCAACCGGCAAAGGGTTTACCCCATCCAGTCTTTTTGAAGAAACGCGGGGTCGTGACAAAAGCACGACCGCCAAAGAACCCTTTACCAAAGCCAATGATAACGCGCCTGTTGATGGGCGTGTTGTGCCATTGCGCCCGAAAAAACCGGATAAAGGGTTTGATAGGGAGTAGATCATTTAGTCAAAGAAAGGGTTGGTATCGGAAGTATCTTTGCCGTGATCTTTCTTGCGGCGACGATCTATGGCTGTGTAGATACTCCACAGAAACCAGTCATCAACCGACTCTGTGCCTAATGTTTCCTGCTCTTTCGCCCAGAAATACGTTTTGTTGATGTAATGCTGCAACCGGTGGGGTTCGATGCCGTGGTCGAATGTAACCCAATCTTTAAGAGGCAATGTCACCAAACGAACAACATTGTCCGGACAGTGGAAGCGCCGTGTTTCCAGATGCTCCGGTTTGTAATGCTCGCGCAGTTCCTGCACCCATTTTTTTGCGTGTGATTCCATTCCCTATCATCACAAACCGCCCTGTCATCGCGCAAAATAGATTGATAAACTGCTGTTATCTCATAATTTTCTGGAGTTTGTATGGTTGACGGAAAAAGACCATTTACCCCTAGTGCAACGCTCAATATGAACCCTAAGCAGGGTTTGTTGAACTCAGGTGATTTGACTGCCCAGCCTAAGGCTCCAGAAAAAAAGAAGGCTATGCGTCAGGAATATTCCAGCAAATCACAGGAAGGAAGTAAAAACTTTACCCCTTCTACCGTGGGCAATGCAGGGAGAGCAACCAGTTTTTCTAAGGGGATTAGTAAGGATAGAGAGCGTTGATCATAAAGACACCGCAGCTACAGTAATTTATAGTAATTACTACAAATAAAGATAGAGGGGGAACACCCCCCTTAAAAATATCAATATGGCGAAATGTATGTTTAGGCGTTCGTAGTTTTTGAAGTTTTCAAGAGTGGTCCCCAATTTTTTTGGCAATCATTGGAGACCATTTCTCTCGGGCAGCTAGTCGATAGCGTTTTTATTGATGTTTTCAACTTCGGTCCACTTCAATCGCATAAAGTTGATAGTGCTTCCGATAATCCAAGCTCTGGACTCCTCTCCTCGCAGATCACCTAAAACTGATCGTCGGAGTTCTTTGCGGCATTTCCAGAATTGCTTTGGCATTCGTCGGAGTCTCCACACAACAATCGCTCGACACACCTTCGGCGTAACATGGTAAATCTCACTGAATAATCTTCCCAGCATATTCAAGATAAGACCGACCGGATCATAACAGCGCACGTGCATAAGCACCTCCCAGAATTTTAGTTAGTTGGCCCACGAATACATATAAAGAAAAATCTCTTGGTGTTCTTCATTACATAATGTCTCCCTTACCGTCGTTTAAAAAAAGGCACTCAGCTTGCTGACTGAGTGCCTTGTCTAAGTCACCCTCCTAGAACTGCTGGTTGCAATTCAATAGGGGTTTGATTGGCAGATTCTCCGGTAGTGTTTTGAGATAACATCTTATGCCCTTCTTCGTATCCACGTTGAGTAAGCTTGTAAAAACGTTTTCGGGGTCTTCCTTCTATTCTGGGATCAATGTCTTCCCAGTATGCTTCTACCCAGCCGTTTTCATGGAGCCTAGCAAGCATGGGATAGACCGTTCCAGAACGTATCTTTGTAGCCTTACATATGTCTGAACCGGCTAATTTTTTCGGATGTTGACTCAATAAAAATGCAATAACTTCAACTAATGTTCGAGTGACATTCATACGCCCAGAGATCTTTTTCGCTGTGGCAATGAAGTTGCTCATATGGCGTCTCCTCTGCTCTTAGTAGGCAGCCAAATTAAACACATGTGCTTTGTTGGACCTAAGCGATAATGTTTGTTCATGTCTTACTCCTTTTATGTTGGATGGATAATTGATTTCATACGGATGGAATACATACCAAAGACCCTATGTAGAATTCTATGTATGCAAGTAGAATCCTACATAGGGGCCGTTTTTAAGTCAAGGCTTGACTATCTAGCTTCGAGCTTTAAGTAATAAAGATGGGGGGTTGTGAATTATTTGATTCAAATCAATCCAATAGCTTCAGTAGGGCTTGAAGCCTCCAGACCGCAGGTTTCTGTTCAAATGCCCTTGCTGATCCGAGTCAAAGGGTAATTAAAGAGCCTCACTATAAAGCTCTTCAATTTCCTCAGGTTGGATGCACAGATATTGCAGTGTTTGCCACTCAGTTGAATGTCCGTAAGCTTTGGTGAGCAGAGATAACGGCTTACCGAAGGTTTTTCGCTGATGGTATCCCCACGTTTTGCGTAGAGTATGTGAGCCGTAGTTGCCCCTCAATCCCACATCTGCACACCATTTCTTGACCAGCTCAATCAGTGAGACAGTTTTCAACGCACAGTGGGTTTTGCGAGAAATAAACAGGGGGGCTTCGGGTTTTGGATTGGGATGTACTGCTAGCCACTCCTCAATTGCTTGGATGACTGTCTCATTGAGTGTGGTCGCGCGGTATTCGTCTGTTTTGCTTTGCTTTAGTTCTAACCTGCCCCCCGCTTCCAAATAATCGACCTGACCGACTGTGAGTGACAAAAGTTCATTGGCACGGTAGGCGGTATTAATTCCGAGAGTGAACAAACACAAGTCGCGTGGATAGTCTTCCAGTAGTTTTTTGATGCGTTTGATCGCTTTCAGGTCGGTGATCGGTTCGACCTTGATTGATGCCCCTGCTTTGGGATGGTTGGGGTTTTTGATTGGTGTGAGTTCGCTTGTCATTACATCCTTGAAAAATCCTAACTATTACCAACATAACTAAAATAGTTAGGATTGTAAATAATACTTTCCTGTACCCTGCGAGGTAATTTAAGCCATAACTATTTGATTTATATTTCTATTTACAGGTTTTTACAATCCTAATTTTTACCTAGAAGTTAGGATTGGATCCTAAACTAAACTCATTCAAATAGATAGCAGGTCACCATTTTTCAGGCAAGACAAAATCATCGTTTCTCGAAATAAGCAGGGGGCGCTTTCCTAACTTCTAGGTAGAAGTTAGGGCAAGTCCCAAATCCTAATTTTTTGCAGTTCGAGGTCGGTTATGGACAAATGGCGCACACGAGCGTTATTTGGGTTAGGTCTGGCTGTTGCCATGATGACAATATCTACCCTAACTTTTGCAGGGAAGGATTTTTTCAAGAAGGACTGCCGAGAACAGACTCAGAAAATCTGCCAGATAGCTGGTGCACGACTTTCAGCCGACAGAGTCGTCTTCGTTGTTCATGGCGGTGAACGGAAGTTGCTGATGGCGGCTTATCGTGCTGCGCAACGCCTCGATGACGAGCAAGTGCCGGTCGCCCTACTCCTTGCGCCGGAGCATGATAATAATGAGGCGACGACGCATATCGACTTTTACACCAAAGGCGGTGCTGATTATTTCTCTATCGGTTTCAGTAGTAGTGACATGGATGAATTTGAGGCAGGGATTTATGCCCATGCTGTGAAAGCATACCGTCACTATTTTCCCGAATTGGCGGAGAAAACCCACCCATGATTGCGCTTACTTATGCATCAAGCGTGAATGGCGCAGGTTTTCGGGTCGGCTGAGGGGCATTCTGTCGGGTTTGGGCGAAGCTTTGCGCATTTGCTCCAATACCAGTTACTTCGTCGCTAAATGTAGCGGCAATCTCAGATTCTGACTTGCTTAGAAACTCATCGGCGGCATCCATTTCATCTTGCGTCATTTTTACGCCGGAAAGCATGCCTCTATCGTGGTAAATAGCCTCAGCCTTTTGCTCAGTTTCCCTAATTTTGTTAGCGGATATTTCATTCAAACGATCATGGATGCTTTGCAACTCAGCAGGATCATTGGTTTGGAGTGCTGCCAGAGAGAGCGCCATGAACTCATCGGCTTGTTCTTCTGACATACCTTTCGAAAACTCTTCCCAATTGTCCAAGTTGTCGCGGAGCGCTTCTTTAAAGTCATTTTGTGTGAATTCGTAACCGTGGTGAGACTGCATTTTTTGCAGGTCAGCTCGACGGTTCTCGTCCATATCTCCAATTGATTCTCGGCGGATATAATCGGCAGTATCTTTAGATGCTTGTTTTTCCTCGGCTGTAATATGGGCGCGCCTGCCCTCTTCCCGCTTTTGCCCGATATTGGCGGATTCTGTACTTGCGCCAGTCGCGTCAAAATCAGTAAACGCCTGAATCATCGGATGCAGCGTAGCTTTTATCATCTTCAATATATCGACCCTAGCTGGCATGTGTGCTTGTGATAAATCAGTACCGGTTCTTTCGAAATTGCTCATCCATCCCGATACGGTGTCGCTGTCAAAGTGCGGATCGATATGCCTCTCACGCATCGGTAGCACATCACTGGTTGTGAGTTCTGCGTCTATCAGGAATACATCGACCAGCTCAGGATGGGTTACAGCCCAACGGTTTAATATCCCGCGTTGGTCTGCCATATATTTCCCATCAAGCTCGTTGACCATCTTTAGCTCATTTTCATTCCACAGGATGTCGGGAACTCCCTTGGCATGTGCGGCTTGGATGTAGTTGATAGTCGTTTGCATGCCAACCTCAGACAAGGTGTGCATGCCACCTGCTATGCGAACTTCCCCAGTTCGGAACGACCAATCGCGGTCGAATTCTAGATTGGCTGATTTGAGAGTGGCTTCTGATATTAAGGCTTCAACGACCATTGGGTTTTCATCGGTAAACTGGTTGAGAATCTCGGCTTGCTGATTGAGTGGTTGTCCTTTGAGGGTTTTGGTTAGCTCGTCGAGTTTGAACATTTCTTCGAGCGTTAGCTCATGCTCGACCCCGAACTGAAAAGCATCTTGTTCGGCGCGGTATATCGCTGCGGCAATACCGGCGTTGGACAGTGAGTGGTCATAGCCTCCTACGCTAACTGGCTCTCTCAGGTACGAGGGATCGTCGAATAGTTCCGCCGCGATCATCCGTTTATCGGTAGTGGATTGTGATAGGTTTGCCATCTTGTCTTCCCTGCGCTGTATTACTCCTGACAGGAAAAGGATAGGCAAATAAGGTTAACAATCCCCTAAATTTGGATGGGATTTAGCTCAAATTTTATGTGTCCAGTCATTTGAAGGTTTATAGGAATATCTTCTTCTTGAAAAATATCTATTATGGATATAATCTGGATATTAGATAATTTTGGAGGTAACCATGCGGCGCATTACATCAACCGAGTTTCAGCAGTCAGTGGGTTCATTCAGTGATGAGGCTATGCGTGAACCCGTGGTTATCACGAGTCACAATCGTGATCGGTTGGTGCTTATGGATGTTAATGAATACAACCGCTTGAAAACATTGGAGGATGAAATGGAGAAAGAGACTCAAGTACAAATTCAGGAAATTTTGGAGACGCACAGCGAAACGCTCACCGAACTCGCTAATCGATGAGCGAGCCACACTGGCTCTCACAGTCCGAGGTTGAGGCGATCCACACCGCTGTCCTTAAAAAGGATGGCGGTGCTGAGGGCATACATGATGAGACATTATTGCAATCGGCGCTTGCTCGACCAAGAAATTTGAGTGTTTACGGAGAAACCGAGCATTTTCAGCTTGCGGCAAGCTACGCTGAAGCCATCGCCAAAAATCATGCGTTCGTGGATGGCAATAAGCGCACCGCGTTTACCTCAGCGATGTTGTTTCTTAAGAAAAATGGTCACTCTATAGCCCCGAACAAGGCATTTCCAGATCAAATGGTGAGCCTTGCAGAAGGGACTATCAGTCGAGAAGATTTTGGGAGTTTCCTAAAAGCTAACGCGCGGAAGAAAGATCAACAGCGCGGGGAAACTCGATCATTTACACCAGCTACAACGAATACAGAATTACTACGATCTAGTGGTCGAGCCCAAGAAGCAAAGCGAGATCAGGACAAGAGTCGATAACAGAGTAATGCCCCCATTTGTCACTCCTAGTATTTTTCAGAAGTATTGACCCACAAATGTGGTTATATGGGCTTGAGTAAATATCTAAACTTTTCAGCCTTATGAAGATTCTTCAGTGGGTAATGGATCATTTAGTTTGGCTCTTAGCATTGTTACTTCGTCAAAATATTGATCTGCCATTTCTATATCGGTGTTGTTTACTTCATGCGAGAAATGCTTCAAGACACTACTCCCAAGCTCATTTCTACTGGCGTTAATATAGCTCTTCTTCGTTGTGTGTAGGGGTCTAATTCGGAATTTCCAGTATTGCTCCAACCCCTTGTCGATTACATACCCGATAATTTTTTGCCATTGAAAGTCGTCGGTATCTAAGCCATCTCCAAGTTTGTTGATTTTACTAAAGTCGTTGAGACGTGTTCCAAATGAAGCGAACACGGTGATTTGATCTGATTCTGATTGTGGGAAAAGAGTATTAATGGACTTGGCAATTTTTGCACGAGTATCTAGCTTATCTTTTAGGCTTATATCATCGGACTTCAATGTATCGTCTATTTCAGTGAAATGGTCTCTGAGATTGCTATATTTATTACGTATTTCCATGATAGCCATCCCTAGGTTTTCTGGCTTGTCAGATTTCGCTAATACCTCATATGCTATTGGCGGTATCTTGAGAGTGTCAGGACCCTCTACCTCGGCTCTTAATGAAATAACAACATCACGAAAATCGTTATATTTCTCCATTAAGGTATTGTGCAAAATACGAGATGTATTTTGGTCTTGTGCGACATCTGGTAAAAGTAGGTAGATTGGAGTTTCATGCGCTGATGGTACTAACGGAATATCCAAAACATCTTCCAAGACAACGTCTGTGTTTAAGGTAGCAACACTCGCTATCATTGCAGCGTAGAGTTCTGATTTTTCGGTAGGAATTGAATTTGGGAAAGAGGCTCTTAGTTGAGTTGCACGAGGATGGGCGACAATTTCTTCGACGGTTTGGGCAGGGTCGGCTGAGCTTAATGTGTGTAATTTCAGCACCCCCTCTTGAACAAGAGTTTCTAGAGCGGGATGGGAATCTATGCTGGGATAACTGCCAACAGTGTGTAGAGTGTTATGGAGTACAGCAGCTTCTATACCAAAACAAAAATCTAAAAAAAATAAAATGTCGAAATCTGCCCGCAGCTCTTCGAAGTTTGGGAAGCAGTTATTGGCATTTATAAGAACGTCGCCACTCTTTGCAGGTATTTTTAAATCGATCATTGCTCACCGTATACCCACAAATGTGGGTTATCTGTTCCAATTAGTGCTGAAATCAAGCTCTTGCAGCATCTGAAAAGTGTTTATTGAGCGAATGCCGAAGTCACTGGCAACATCGGGAATATGGCGGTTCGCGCCTTGTCCCCGAGGCTTTGAAACTTCTGTTGTGACAACAGTGCGATTCTCGGTGTCCTGTAGAGCATAGGACAATAAAAATGGGTCTTTACCCATTGTCTCCAAATCATCTTCGCTTGGTTGTTTTATATAGCCACCATAGATGATTTGAGCGACGCGAAGCTGATCAGATTCCTCGTCTAATAGCAGATTGCTCTTTGTATCTTGATCCTCAGCCCATAAGGATAAATCATCTTTGTTTTCGCGCTTTGTCTGAGGATCAGTAATTTCCTCATAAATCTCGATGGGAATTTTTATCGTCCCCTGCTCGCCCATATAGACCAGCCATTCCCAAAATTCGGGAATTCGCTTGAAGGGGTAATACAAATTCTTAGCGTGAATTAGTGTGTTGGCATCGAGAAGGTATAGCAATACATAGTCCTTTACATCGCGTGTACGTTATCAAACAAGCTGTGCACTTTAAGTGGCTTTACACCCAGTACGAGACCAGCTTTTGTGGTGCTGAGGGCACCGGCGCTATTCATCCGCTCAACAAAGTTCACGAGGTTTCCAAGGTAATTTTTTCGAACAACAGTAGGGTTGGGTCCGCCCTCCTGTCGTTTGTTTCTTTGTTTCTCGGATTCTTTTTGGCGGCGCCATTGGTCGAGGTAATAGCTACTTAGTTGGGACCAAGTTTTGCGGCTAATCAGGCCATTTTGAAGTAATCGATAGGTAACTTGAGCGCTGCTTATCCGGCGGTCATTAGCATACAGCGTAATATCGTCTTTTAACTCGTCAAAATCGCTAGTATTGGGCTGAAATTCAACCAGTTCGTCGTTGGGTAATAGAAATTCACTGGCGACAGAGTCGCAAAATTTTTCTACCCTTTTCTCGGATATATCGCCGCTTATGCCTGTCTGCCCGAGAAGCAAATGTGCTAATTCGTGGAGTAACGTAAATGCTCTAGCTGTTGTCGCTTCTTGGTGATTAATAACAATAAATGGGGCGATATCGTCAGATAAAGCGAAGCCCCGAAAAACACTCAGGTCGATATCTGTGTGATGAGAGTTTAGGTTGCCCTTCAACAGGACAAAAACGCCCTTCTCTTCCAGTTGGCTTCGCAGAAACTTGAATGCATCCTTGTAATTTCTCTGGCTTCGATAGTCTTGCAGGTCAAAAGCTAGAAGATTCCTTACTTCTTCGACAACTTCTCCAACGCCGTTTTTTGTGGAGTATTTGCCGATGAATCCAAGTGGCTCTGCTTCGTCCTCATCGATCAATGTGTCCCGTACAATGCTCTGTCTGGCTTTTATGTCTCGGATAAGCACATCGACGTAGTAGTCCTGCTTCGGGTCAAGTGTATTGGGAAGAGAACGAAAGTCCTCTCCCCGGTCGAGTTTCTTTGGTGGCTCGTTTAGGTAAAACGTGAGCAAAGGACGCCTATATACTCGCGCCATATTACGGAGCATTGTGCGGCTTGGGCTTTTACCTTCCTCGTAGGATAAAAGTTTTTCGGCAGCAGTTGCTGTCTTACCATCTTTTATCCCGAGCATGGATGCGGCTTCATCAACAGATAAACCGGCTTCGCTCCGTGCCCAAGCAAGTATGTTGTGGTTGATGGTAGGCATTACGTTAGCTAACTATCCTTCGCGAAGACTGGCTTTGATTTTCTTATTACACAGAAACTATCGACTATCAATCCCACAAATGTGGGTATGTTCAATTGCGGATAATGCCAGCTTCTTGCTCTAATTCCTTCGTTCTCTCAGAAATAAAAGCCTCTATTTCCTGAGTCATCTTCCGTCCAGTTGCGGAGCAAGCGGTTTTAAAGCGCAGGTGTGTTGTCTTTGGTAGGTCGATACTCAATCGCTTAGTCGGCTCACTGTTACCCACATTTGAGGTTTTGTGTATTTGTGGGGTGTCTTTGCCGACGCCCCCCTTTTCAAACGCCTCGATGTTTTCAGGCGACACTACTGTGCTTTGGGGCTTCGGTACGGTCTGGAAGCTTTTCTTTGCCATAGCTAATCAATTCTTTCGTTAAGGTTTTAATTTCCGCGATTGCTTTTTTGTCAGCATCCCACTCGAAAATAGTTTGTCCCATAGTAATGCTTTCAGCATAGGCGACACGGCTTTCAATGTCGGCGTTGAATATCCGCATACCCGTGTCTTCAACCATACTGCGGACTTCACGCCCAATTACAGTATTCCCTAATTTGCGGGAAACCACAAACCCACATTTGAGTGTTTCTTTGTATTCTCGGGCTTGCTGCACTTGTCGCACAGTGACGTCGCTTGCCCATGTGGATAATCCCGAGGGTTCAATCGGCATTACCACGAGGTCAGACGCAATAATGCACGACCGAGAGATTGCCTCAGCGTGAGGAGGTGCATCGATGATTGTGGTGTCGTATTCGGCTGCCAGAGATATCGCGTCTTTAGCCATATTTTCCCGCGCAAGGCTAATGACTTGAAAAGGAGTCTCTTCTCTCAGGCTTGCCCATGTGCTCGATGAGGCTTGCTTGTCAGCGTCTATTAGCAAGACTTTGTGACCTGACTGTGCGAGCAACATGGCTACATTGATAGCCAGAGTAGTTTTCCCTACGCCGCCTTTCTGATTGATAAATGAAATAATCATGGAATCAATTTTCACAAATTTTGTGGGTTTGTACAATTGATTAAATCAACATACCCACATTTCAGGGTATGTGGGTATGTTTAAGGATTCGGATTTTCCTGATGCCGCTTTTTACAAAACCCAATGAATGCGCCTTGTGGATTGTCTAGCTTAGGCTTTCCGGAGGCGTACCACATATTCCGCCATTCCTGTTCTAGCCATCCGATGTCATAACGAGGGGCAACTCTCTTTGCTTCCTCCCATGTATCGGGAAGGAGAGGAGGCAGAGCATTATCATTGTTAATTGCACGTGAACCGTGGCGGTTAGTGAAGGTTACCTGATCGGCTTCCTCATCAAATGACATCTCATAATCTGGCAATTCAATATGACCGACCCTCGCCTTGATTTTGCGTCTGAACTCTTTGAGTGTGCCTTGGGAACCCGATTTTTTATGTAAGGTGGTGATATATGGCTTCCATTCCAGTTGTTGTCCACAGTGTTTACGCGCCAACTCATAGAGCCGCCGATCTATGGGGCTGGCAATCCGAAAGTAGTCAGGGTGAAGGGTGAGAGCTTGGTTGTTTGCGATAGCCTCAAATACCCAATCGCTTAACTCAATCTCACACCAGAGCAATCGACCATTGATACCGAATTTACGCGCAACGGATGCAGCGTTGATCAACCCAAAGGCTTGGAACTGTTCTTCATCCCCACGCTGTATATTGGTGCGGATACGTGTCCCATCGAGGCGGTCTAATGCCTCACACAGAGCGTTGTAGTCTTTCCCCCCTTGCCCCCTACGG
>WURV02147467.1:0-37943 GCA_011762755.2 Epimenia babai | reverse complement strand
AGTGGCTCGACGCGGTGGAAGAACTGCGTCCCGAGGCGGCGGGTCAGCGATAGGCGTTATGCTCGAAGACGTACCAGTTGGCCCCGGACTGGCTGTTGTAGTGGAACCTTGCCACGCATACGTAGCGGCCCCAGCCGGTGTCCGAAGTGAGGCTCTCCCCGGGTGCCGGCCGTTTCTCGAATCGTTGGATATCGTGAATGAGCCAGCGTGGTGTCTTCCCTCGCCAGGTCTTCGGGTTGGCGTAGGTCACGGGCTTGTCGATGAACCGCCGGTAGTAGTCGAGGATCCGACCGACGTGGAGATGATTGTTGCCCGTGATTTCGAGCACTGGCGCTGGGTCGTGAGTCTCGATGTATTGCAGTGCCTTCAGATACTGGCCACGGCCGGCACGCAGGAGTCCGCTCACGCGGGTTGCGTTCAGTATGACGATTCCACCGAGGAGAGCGACGCAGGCGAGTTTCCCGCCGCGATTGAGATGCCAGAGTCGCGCGAGGGCGCCGCTCATCAACAGGAGGATGAACGGCACGCAGACGACGACGTACCGCATGTAGATGATCGAGGGTTTGAGGACGAAGAGGATCAGCAGCGGTGTGGCGAGAAGCATCGAGCCGAAGAAAACGGAGCTCCGATCCTGGGGGCGTTCGCGGAAGCGTAGAGCGATCTCCACTGCTGCAACGGCGATGACGAGTAGTGCTACTGCGTCGCCGTGCCAGTTGCCATACCGCCAGCCGACGCAGTGCGAGAGGGCGTTGATGAACACCCGCATGAGATCGAACTCGGGTCCCCCGCCGATCGCCATGCCGCGGATCCGGCCGAAGTAGACGGTGGCTAGAACAAGCACCGGGATGGCATGGAGTGTGAGCAGTCGGCGGAGTTGCTGGCCGTTGGACGGAAACCAAACCACGAAACTCCATGCAGCCAGGCCGATGTAGGCGAACGCGTACGTGGAGTGAGAGAGGACGCCGAGGATTGCGGTGGTCCAGAACGCAATGCTGATCCCGATCCCTGGGTGGCGTGATGCGCGGTCGATCGTGAGATACGAGAGCAGAGCGAAGCAGACCAGCGGGCCGTAGCCGCGTGCCTCAGTCGCGTAGTGGATCAACACGTAAGTGACCGCGCCGAGGAGCGTCGCGATCAGACCCTCCGCGGGACTGCGGCGCCAGCCGATGCGGCCCATGCATGCGACGGCTATGGTGCCGGTCAACACGGAGAGCAGGCGGTACCAAAACCAATGCCCCGGCTCCCCGATGAGCCGCATGAACATCGAGTTCAGAACGTGGTTGTTGTCGTGCTTCGCCGCGGTGAGGAGCTGCCAGTAGGAATTGTCCTTTGGCCAAACCAGAGTGAGGACTTCGTCGAGCCAGAAGAGGGTCTTCCAAGCGGCCCACAGGCGCAGGGCGCCCGCTGCGATGACGACGCCGGTCGCGATCAGCGCGAGGTTGCGATAGGTTGGGTTCGCGGGCTTCGGCTCGGACATCGGGTGGGCGGTAGGATAGTGGATGGTGGGGCTTGGCCACGGGCTTTTTTGGCAGGGTTCGCTTCGTAAGATTCGCGGATGGACTTCATTCACGTTGGACTGGTAGCCAGCACTGCAGCGAACGCCGAGCGCTTCTACGGCGAACTCCTCGGGCTACCCAAGACCCGGACGAGCCACCTCGATGGCGAGTTCATGAACGCTCTCTTTGGGGTCGATACGGCCTGCGACCTGCTTTACTTCGGCGCTGGGGGACTGGTTTTCGAGGTGTTCGTCACGGGGCGGAGCGAGCCTTCCGAAGGCAAGGTCAGCCACACGTGTATCGCCGTCGACGACATGGCGGGTCTCGTTGCCCGGACCCGGGAGATGGGGTTTGGGGTGCGGGAGGTGCCCAAGGGGGGGAAGGTCGTCGTGTTCCTGGAGGACGCGGACGGCAATCTGTTCGAGCTGAAGGAGCGCGGGTAGCACGGCACCTGGCTTCCGGCTGGGGATTCGGGGGAATCCGCGTTTGCAGACCGTCACGGGATCCATACGCTCTGGCCCCTCGCAAACCCCTGATTCCAGATTCTACCCCGACCCAGACCGATCCCATGGCCGATCTCGACGACGTAAAGGAAGCCCTGCACGATATTGGCCTGCAAGGCATGACCGTTATCGACGCGCGTGGTTTTGGCCGCCAGAAAGGGCATACCGAGTTATACCGTGGTGCAGAGTATGTGGTTGATTTTTTACCGAAAACTAAAATCGAAGTTGTAGTGGCAGATAACTTGGCTGATACATGCGTCGAGAAAATAAAAGAGGCTGCTCATACTGGTAAGATTGGCGATGGGAAAATATTTATTAGTACCATTGATCAGGCTGTTCGGATTCGTACTGGTGAGCAGAACGACGACGCTTTGTAAAAACTTACATCCTTTGTAATTTAAAAGCCAATCGTTGAATGACGGTTGGCTTTTTTATTTGGAGTTTGGAAATAGCATTGATTTACAGAAAACTGTGTTGAGTAATTTATTATTTCTCTAAGTTTCTATCAGTTATTATTGTTAGCAATTCATATTGTCTTTTTCGGTATACTCATGCCTGTGTGTAGTTCAGAGACCTTGAAATGATCATTGTGTTGTTACAGATGGCTGCATTGTTGCTAGCCGGGATGATCTGGCGTTATTTGCAACCAGGAGATATTGATGCTGATATATTAAGGCGGGCTATAACGACTTTAGTTTACTATCTGTTATTACCTGCATTAGTGTTAAGCGTGATGTGGAAAGCGCCAATAGGCTGGGATACTTTGCGTATCGCGATAGTTGCAGCCATCGGTGTTTTGGTTGGTTTGTTGTTAGGATTTTTATTTGTTCGTTTGAGAGCGATGCCGGCGGCTCTTGCTGGGGCCGCAGTATTGGCTGCAGGTTTTCCGAATACAATTTACCTTGGTTTGCCTGTGCTGGAGGCCAGTTTTGGCTCTTGGGCACGCAGTATAGCGGTTCAGTATGATTTGTTGGCATGCACGCCTTTATTAATGTCGCTTGGTATGTTGATTGCTCAGCATTATAGTCATCAGGGTAATTCTTCTTATTCATCATTTAAAGCATTAATGAAAGTACCCCCATTGTGGGCGATGTTGCTTGCATTGATGTTGAATTTTATGGCGATTCAACCGCCACAGTTTTTCGCTGATCTTTTAGGTAGGTTGGGGGCCTGTGTGATTCCATTGATGTTAATTGCCTTAGGGATGAGTTTGCAGTGGCAAGGTGGTATGCGAGGTAAGCGGGTCTCGCTGGCTTTAGTGGCTGCTATTCAGCTTGTTTTGGTTCCAATCGTGGTTTGGTTTTGTGCTGCTTGGGTTGGTTTGGAGAATTCAATTCTAGCCGCTACAGTAATTGAGTCGGCGATGCCTACTATGGTGATTGGGGTTGTGATTTGTGATCGATATAACCTGGATACACCTTTTTATGCAGCAGCAGTTACAGTATCCACTTTGCTAAGCCTGGTTACTTTGCCATTATGGTTGAATATTCTCGCAGTTATTTAGAGATTGGCCTGGCAGTTTTGGTTTTTAGGGTTTGTCAGATCTTGGGCAGTAATAATTTTTTGCCATAGTTTGTACCAGACAGTCCAAGTGTGCCCGCCTGGTTCTACAAAGACCGAAGATGCTGGAAGTTGTGTTGCTAATAATTGGTTGGCAGCTGCGAATCGATCATTTTTTCCATATCCTAATAGAATACCAAAGATAACACGGGACACGTTGTTCTTCATGGAAGGAGTCGGCGGCGGATTTGAGAAAGGTCAGCAGAAAATGATGAAAGATCATTTTCCGTTCCCGTAGATCCTCAAATGCACTTCGCCCCGACGGTTGGCGTAACTGGTAACGGATAATCTAACTTGTTTAAACCAACGGATTGAATGCTACCGCATTTTTAGCGTGGTGTTTTGTGCAATACCACCGCATGGTTGTTATGTGAATAAGGCTTCAACATTGCTATCCGGTATGGATGGGATGGACATCCACCGCATATCGTTGGCGTTGCAGTCTTTCCAGACGAGGGATGAATTGATCCAATACACCGTCGAGGCTTTTCCCGAGGTGCTGGATGCGGATTTTTGTAGCTGGAATGTGTGCGATGCGGATTTCCGCTACTTTGACTTCCACACATCCAAGGCGTTTTCGTTCGTCATTCCCAAATACACGGAGGGCATCAACGAATATATTTACAGCCACCCCATCATCGCTTCTGTGCACGGGAGCGAGTTACGCAAAAAAGGTCGTAATATTTTGATGATGGATGATTTTTCCGACAACATCAAAGTTGAGGAAACAGCGATCTACCGGGAGGTCTATCGACATTTTGGATTGCGTTACCAGATGGCAACGCACCTGAGCATGGGGAACGGTTTTTACATTGATCTTACGGTCAATGGTCGGAGAAAATTTGATGAACGCCACCGGGAGAAATTCCTGTGCCTCCGTGGACACCTTGTTTTTGCAGTCAACAGGTTGCTGGCTCTGGACAAATTGTTGGGATGGCAAAACCGCCATACCGGAACTGTCATTTCCCCCAAATGCCCAACACTCCTGACACCCCGGCAGATGGAAATTGCCGAGTGGATCATGCAGCGTAAGAGCAATGAGGAGATCGCCCTGATTCTGGGTATCTCCAAGCGAACCGTGGAAAAGCATGTGGAAGCCATTTTTAACAAGCTTGGTATCCAGTCACGCCAAGATCTGATCGACATGGTGGATCATCCGAATACGTAGCGACACGTATAGTCCGTTACACGATACCGGGTAGTCTGGTGGGCATGTATTGGATGACCCGTAGCAAAGCTGCTCCCTATGTATCCTCAAAAGGGAGTATTCCATACGGTGGAGAGGCTTTAGATTTCCTCTGCCACTTTCTCCACAAGTCCCTCATAACCCATCTTTTTCAGGGCTTTCAAGCCCGCCGACACAGACAGGCGGATCACGTCCTGCTGACTCATCCCGACAGACTCGGCAACGTTCTGGATTTCCTCGACCATGGATTCCGTGAATCTGATAGGGACAGGGGTGGTCGAGGGGCGTGTCTGTTTTTTGTCAGCCATGCCAAACCATTAACCGTAGTATCCGATTATACAAGAAAATCCTTGACCGTAGAACCAGCTTATACAATCTAAATCCCATGCAAGCCCCTCCTCCCACAGAAATAGAGCTGGAACCTGAGCAGATCCGGGATTTGGAGAAAATCCAGAAACTGACCGGGATCGAGCAAAACGAGCTGCTTAGGCATCTCGTTAAGTTGGGTATTCAGCATTTGGATAAAGAGCAGCTAACCCGAAGTGAAACGAGCGAGCAGTAAGTTGATTATGTTAGTGAATCCACAAAGGTATATCACTGAGTCAATGAGCTTTTCTTAGGTGCGGCAATAATGACATACCCAAGCAAAATGATTCCTGCATATTTCATCCAATTCAGGAAATCAAATACATCATTTATAGAGAATTCCACCCAGTCAGGAGTTCCGTAAGGAAGCGATAATATAACCACCAAACGAGGGCATAAATAACCAAATAACGATAATCCAAAAACCCAAGCCAAGTGCTTTGAGCGATTTAGATAATGAAGTCTCCCGATAAAACAGCCAATAGAAATCAGGAATGCCGGGATAAGAAAGAAAAGAGGGAGGTAAGCATTCTCTGCTTCCCAGAGATATGGTGCAGCCACAACCACGACAACTAACAATAAAACAAAAACAATAAATCTCCATCCTTTGGCTGCCGTCGAGAGGAAACGCATCAATATATCAATTAAACAATACCTATCCATTATCCCACAAAACACACACCAAAGTCAAAAATACAGCCATGCACTGTAACCAAATACAGCGAGGAGAATCAGATTACTGATAAGCAGGAGCAATCCATAAATGTAGTAAGACATGCCACTTTTTTTGATCTCACAATTAACTCCTTTGTCAGAGTATTTTATAGGTCTCTTTTTTATCAAACTTGCGAATGTCTCTGAAACCCAACAAACCAGCATTGGCATAACTGCGACATCCCTTGTAAAGGCAATATGTTTTGAAAAACCAATAAACAAAGAACCAAAAAGCCATAAAAACAAACCAGTAAAAATAGCATAAACCATCAGATAGAAAGCAACTTCACGAAATTTATCAATCATGAACACATATTACAAAATCGCTTTGGTAATAGCAAATTTCTCCATATTTGCCTCTATCGAGGCTCAAGCTGAAAACGGGAGCGGTAGAAACCATCTTCACAGTTTTTTTGATAACGCAAAATCGGGAAGCCTAATGGAGCCGGCTCATCAAATGTTTTTGAGCATGGTTAAAGAGCTTCCTGATTCGACCAAAAAAGATATTTTTGGGATTCCCGCAAATAAACTAACACAAACTGACGCAGGCAAAAAAGCAATTGAGGGTTACTGGAAAAAAATTTCCTCTGACGCATCCTTTAAGAGTCTTGTTAAAAAGCAAGCAGATTCCTTAAAAGGCATTAAGTCTTTCAAGGATTTTGCAAAGTCACCAATTGCATCAATTACAGTAGGTGCCGTTGTTGGAACTATTGCAGATAAATTTGAGGCTGACATTATAAAGAATAATCCTAGTTTTACCTTTAAGCGGGAAAGGTCTCTTGCCCTATTGGCTGTGGCGGAGACCACCGTAAATGCAGGATATACATTAGCCACCACCAAATCTCCTCACGCTGCGCTATTAACAGTTTTATCAGGTGAGGCTATTTTTGTTTTGGAAAGTTCTGCGAGAGCCGGAGAAGAACTAGGAAAAACCCTCCACGACAGGAAGGAACGAAGAAGGCAAACAAAAATCATCTACGGAAACCTTATTGAGAAGTATAAACATGTCTACTTGACCGGCACTAAAGAGCAAAGTGTTTTTGCTAAAAAGAAAATCGAAGAACTGGTTTATGAATTATCGATGATGAACTCAGGTTTTTACGAAAACGAGGATAAATTTTGGTCTGAATCGATCAAGAAAATGGCGAGTGCTAAATCATCCGAACTAGTGAAGAAGGTTTCAAATGAACTTTATGAGATAAGAACTACCAGAAGGTTCAAGATTGCAGAACAATTGATCCTAGATTATCAGAAAAGTGGATACTCCACCAAATCTTTGTTAGCCCTTAAGGAAGGGCTTGGTAGTTTGTTCAGGGAAAGTCAATTCGATGCGGTTTTTCGAGAGTATGGGCACAAACATGGAGTATTTAATCCTTTTGAATTCAATCCCTATGAATGGGGTAGCGATTGGCACTGGAAGGACAGATTTGAAGGGTATGTAAAGAAAGAGGGGCCTGTTCAAGAAACGGTATCCCAACAAAGTAATGAAGACTCTATTCACGATGAACTGGCAAATCATGATGCAGGAACTGGTAGTGGCGATGGAGACAACAATGGTGGAGGCGATGGCTCCGGTAGTGGGAATGGCACCAATATTCACAGCCAGTATGGGCATGGATGGTATTTCATTCCGCCCAATGCTTTTAATGAAGCAGGTATAGCCCGGACAGCCATTGCGACCGAGAGGCTGTCCGGTGCCTCGGCTCCTGTGGGATCGGTCACATGGAGTCTTGGCGATCTTGCGTGGGGAAGATGGTCGGGTTCGATTTCCGCACTTTCCAATCCAGACGCTGATTTCAGAACCCAGTCCACGGAAGGATACTGGATCGCCGGATCACGCACACCACTGGCTGACATGCCGTCCAATGGCACGGCACGGTATGAGGGCGATGTGAACGGAGCGGTGTTGATTCCCAACGACAGTGAATATGATCTGACCGGGAAGTTTTCACTGGATGTGGATTTTGCGGATAGCAGGTTAAGCGGCCAATTCACGAACTTGGTGTATGATGCTGGCGGAGCCAGTCAGGTGTTTTCATCAGGCGGGTTGACCGTAGCAGAAACAAGATTCGCCAGCTTCTTTGATACCCACCTCGGGGATGGCCAATATACAGGTGGCGTCACAGGGGATTTTTATGGGGGCAATGCCACACAAGTCGGGGGCGGATTTTATGTGATTCATCCGCAGACCCGTGTGGAGGCTTTTGGGGTAATTGCGGGAAGCAAGCAGCCGACAACGGAGCCAGCCCCAACGTTAGTCGATACTCCCCATGCCCCTCATACCGGAGGGCTTTATACTGACACCTTTGATAGACCAAACTTTGGCACAACAAGTTCACGGCTTACCGGGTTGTCTGGAGGTTCTTCCCGTTCAATCAATCGGATCGCTGCACAGAACTCAAACTACAAAGGGTTCAGGGTTGAAGAAAAGACTCATTTGTCCTGGGGAAGATGGGAAGGCACCGTTGCTTATAACAACCTTTCCACAGGTGGGAGGGCAGTCACTACTTCCCATGAGCGGGGGTATTGGATTGCTGGAACGCTGACCCCGGTAGCCAGCATTCCACGTCAGGGAACGGCAACGTATAGCGGACACTTGAATGGAACTTTGACCGAATACACCGGTCCTACCATCCTCAACAGCGGCACTGCCCAGACTGCATTTTCTGTGGATTCCAAGAATGTCTATGACCTGCAAGGCGATCTCAACATGGTGGTGGATTTTGGGGCTGGTTCTGTTTCGGGCGGAATCTCACAACTTCAATACGAGAGCAACGGGTCTAACATTGTATGGCTGCAAAATGGTCAATTAAGCGGGAACCTTCCCGCATACGGGAACTCCGGAACGCAGCCTTCTTTCTGGATCAACGTCACTTCAAGCGAAGGGATTTCCGGAGCCTTGCTCACAAACTTCTATGGTGCGAACGCAGAGGCAGTCGGGGGAACGTTTAACTTGTCAGAGTCCTCCACGATCAAAGCGGCAGGTGTGTTCTCAGGAACCAGAAACTAAATTCATACTTTTCTAACTCATTCATGAAGATGAAACAGTCCTTACTCCTTCTCTTGGGAACATCTGGTCTCCTTTGCGGAGCCACCACGGAAGAACTTTTCCAACGTGGGATGAAAGAATCCCAAGCTGGTAATGCCGAACAAGCCGTGGTGCATTTCAGGCAGGCTGCGAAGCAGTCAAACGCACCACGTATCAAACTTGAACTCGCTTTGGTGGAAGAACAGCTCGGCAACAGCAAGGCTGCTGAAAGGCTATACAAAGAGGTGCTGGCAACGAACCCACCACCGAATGTGAAAGCCAACATCGAGAAACGTCTTGAGGCCGTTGCCCTAGCGAAAAAGCGGGGTGTGGAGCGTAAGGTGGTCAAAACCGCCAGTGGGGAGGAACGCAAGATCACGGTAATCAAAAGGAAACGCTGGAGTGCCGATGTGTCCGCCGGGTTTTTCTTTGATGACAATGTGAATGCCGGTCCGGCTTCTGATACCGTGTTCATTTTTGATCTGCCTTTCGTGCTTTCTCCCGATGCCATGGCACAGGAGGATTTCGGATATCAACTTCAGGCGAATTACCGCTATAACAAACCGTTGAACAAGGAGTGGAGTCTCCAGACATCACTGGGGTATTCCCGCACCGGGTATTTTGAGAACAGCCGTTTTGATTACGACAGCCTCCGCTTGTCGGTTGCTCCCCAGTGGAGGAAGGGCAAAAACCAGTTTTCCCTCCCCTTGCAATACAGTGTGAACTGGCTCGGTGGCGATCTCTACACCCAGAGCATTAGCCTAGTGCCGACCCTGCATCATCGCATTTCCCCACGCTGGCTTTCCACCAGCTATATCTACCTGTCCGCCAATGCCAACGATCAGGTCAGTGGACGTGACGGGGAATCCCTTGCCGTGAGCCAGTCGTTCCGGTGGACAAGCAAGGATAGGAAGTATTTCATCCAGCCCCGGATTTTCTACGGGCGAGAGTTCACGGATTCCGATGTGCTGTCCAGCCAGCAGGTGGGCTTGGCAGTGGGAGCCTATGCAGCGGATTTGCCCGGAGACATCAGCCTCTATGTGGAGCCGAGCATCCGCTACACGGAGTATGACTCGGTTGATCCCCTGTTTGGCGAGACACGTCAGGGCACCCAGTTCTCCGTGAATGTGAACCTCACTCGCCAGCTCCCTTGGTGGGATATGGACGTTGCCCTCGGCTACACCTACACCGAGAACTTTTCCAACGTGGATCTCTACGATTACCAGCGTAATCAGGTATCACTGATCCTTAGAAAAGAATTCTGATCGACAAAAAGCACTTACGAAAAACCGTGCTGCCATAGCTTCCCCCCCATAATAACGTGCTTGAAAAACGATACTTTCAAGTATAACCAATCAAGTGTCGGCTTATGACTGAAAGCGGACATTGCTGGTTGGGATGTGTTTTCATCCCTATATTTTCGCTGGATTTCCTCGGTTAGCAAGCGGTGGGCTTCTCCCGATTTTTTCATCTCGAAAGTGCGGTAAAACTGGTTCTCACGGAGGGTGTGACCAATCGTATCAAGACGTTCCCATTGAAGGTTTCCGTTTTCCAAGACACCGAGTTCATTGAGGGATAAGAGGGAAGCAGATTCTCCAATGTGGGTTGGATCACGGAGAGCTTTCAGGGAACTCCGTAAATCATCCAAATCGTCAGATGTGAGTATCGAGTCTGGTGCTTTTCTTCCGATGAGGAGCCGAGTAAAGTGATTCGCTCTCGCAATCGTGTTTTCGTCTGGATTGTCTAACTCTGTTTCAGTTCCACCTCCAAAGAGGTTCGTGAGTTGTCCCATTTCATCATAGACCGTTTTTCGTATGAGGGCGTAGTTCGCCAGTTCTGCAATAGATTCTCCGTTTTCCAGTATGTGCGGAGGAATGGAAATCGGATGTGGGCGTGATGAACTGTCGAGCGATAATACAGCTTCTCCATTATCCTTCATGTAGGTCTTGATACCTGGTCGAAACTCCAATGCTGATTTTTCTGAACCGTGAACAAACGATCCATCTTCTTTCATCAACTGTGTTGCCTTGGAAAGCTCACGCCCAGTTGTAATGGGGTTTCGTGGGATGTTGAATGTGCGTTCGATCTTCTGTTTACTCTCCTCCGAGATCACAGTATCGGGTTGGTCGTAGATCGTTTGCACGAATCCAGCAAAGGACTCTTGAGTGAATGACCCAGAGAAGTTTGATACAAACAAATCTTCAACGGCTTTTTGCTCGGTTTCATTAGGAAGCAGAGCCGGAGAAACCAAAGCCTCAAAGTTACTCAAAACAGCAAGAGATTTTTCGTCCATATTCTCCCCAAACTCGGCTCGAATCGTCGAGAGTGAGTTTGCTACGGAACTTTGTTTGATGAGTTCTTTGAATCGAGTTGTGATTTTTTGATCGAGAGAAATCTGAATGACTTCCGCATCAGATTTCTTTGCAACTGCATCCAGAGAGTCAAAATTTTCATCGGATAATCCAGCGTCTCTAAGCATGGCAAAGTCATCGGCACCAAGCTCTTCAAATTCATTCTGCAACTCTGCAAGCTCTACCGAAGTCGCTTCAATGATTTGCTTCCTTTCTTTTGCAGCTTCCTGAATTTCAGAAACTTGAGGGGTAGATGTAGCCAGTTCAGAGCCGAATGTCATCGGACGATTATACCAGATGTGCGGAGTCAGAGCAAATTACTCACGCTTCGATGCTTGCTCTTCCTCGATAGCTTTCTGAATCGTCTTCTTTAGCTCATCTAATGACTTGGCTCTTGCTCTCTTTGCGAAATAGAGTTTTACCTTGAAATAATTCGACCCAGCCTGTGTCTGAACTTCTTTTGTCCATCCTGCTTCCTGCGAACGGCTTTTAATCGAGGCTAACAAAACAGGTCGAATTTCACTCCATTTCCGGTTCTTGAGTTCTTTGTCGATTTGCTCCAGTGGGATTTCTTCGCCTGATACAAGGCGGTCAGCAGTTTTTTGGAAGGGATCGGTTTTTTCGGTTTTTGGAGCAGGTTCAGATTCGCCCCTAGATTCCAGATGTCCGGTTTGGTTTTGCTTCTCCTCGCACGAGCAGATCATTGGAAAACAAAGGAATAGAGCAGTTGATTTGGCGAAGAAGTGCCGTGTGGGTAGGATTGGATTTTTCATGGTTCATTCAAAATGTCCGCTTTCAGTCAAAACCCGACCTCATCCCCAACCGACTAAGAAGAAATCTTGGAATTCAGGGGTAAAAGTTGGCAAAAAGAAACCCCTTAAACGAAAAGAAGCCTCCCGAATACGCAGCTATCTTCGCAAGCAAGGGAATTTAAGAAATCAGGTGCTTTTTGCCTTGGGGTATGACTGTGCTTTGAGGTCATCCGACATCAGAAACCTCCGTATAGAGAATATGATCTATCAGGACGGAACCGTTCGCTCCAAGATAACACTCGTCCAGCAGAAGACGAAATACCCTGTGGAATGTGTGATTGATACATCCACACGAAAACTGTTAGCCCGCTACATTCGTTCCCTTGGAGGACATCACAGAGGTTCTCTTTTTCCGGGACGAACCAAACAAGGGACGTTGGGGCTACGTCAGCACCAACGCCTGATCAAAAGCTGGGTTAAAGCCATCGGACTGAACCCAAGCGAGTATAGTTCCCACACCATGCGGAGAACAAAAGCCTCGATCATTTACGCCAAGAGTCTGAACCTCGAATACGTCCGGTTGACCCTTGGACAACAAACCATTGCAGCAGCAGCCCACTATCTCGGTGTCGATGCGGAACAAGCACTGGAGTTCTCCAAAAAAATGTCGCTCGGAATTTGTCTCAAAGACATCATCTGCGATTTCTTCCACAAGACTTTTTTCCGAACCCAATACACCCAGCAATTCAGTGTTTTTCCTGATGGCGTAGCAGTTGGAGTGTGAGATCAGATTTGCTTTTCCTTTTCAATCCGTTTCCTGATTGGTCTGTTTATGATGTGAAATGTCGAAATACATCGAGAGGAAAATTACCTCCACGCTCGAAAATTCAAACTGCTTCTCACTGCGTTGCGACTCCAGTTGGATTTTTCTCGTTTCGTGGAGATTGTATAAAATCAGATGTATTTCCTAACATTTAAACATCATGACAAACACCCTTACTCGGCAACAGATTCAATACGGATTCACAGCCCCCCGTTCCAATACCCCTGTGCACAGCACCTATTCAAATAACGTTCTTCATGGAGACTGTATTGAAGTTCTTAAAAAGGTTCCTACGAGTCACGTTGATCTCATCGTTACCGATCCTCCGTATCTGGTAAACTACAAGAGTCGTGACGGGAGATCTATTCTCAATGATCGGGAAGGAGACTGGATCAAACCAGCTTTTAGAGAAGCTTACCGTGTGCTTAGGAACGATTCGTTCTGTATTTCCTTTTATGGCTGGCATAAAGTGGAGGACTTCATGGAGGCATGGAAAGAAGCCGGATTTACTCCTGTGGGACATATCGTGTGGCATAAGAAGTATGCCTCAAAATCCCGTTTCGTGAAATACACCCACGAACAAGCCTATCTGTTAGCGAAAGGAAATCCCAAAGTTCCAGAACACCCTTTGTCAGATATTCAGCCTTGGCACTATTCAGGGAATAAGTTTCATCCCACCCAGAAATCAGAGAAGGTGCTTGAGCCGCTTATCAAGAGTTTTTCCAAACCAAACGATCTTATCCTTGATCCTTTTTGTGGTAGTGGTTCTACGATGATCGCTGCAAAAAATACAGGTCGTCGATTTTTGGGGATCGAGAAAAGTCCGGATTACTTCGGGATAGCCCAAAGAAGAGTCAATGGTTTTGCAGATACAAAAAGAGTCAACGTCCCTTGGTAACAGGGGGCGCTTTCCAGTATGCTGGAAACAGGAGAAAATTAATCCCACCCGAAAGATTCCCACTCCATACAGGAACGCTCCAGCACGAATCCACCGGCGGAGTCCGCAAGGTGGATTTCTTAGCTTCCACTTCTTCCTTTCTGTTCGGGTAAACTTTCTACCTCCCTGCTTTTGTTCCGTCAAAAGCACCAAAAGACGACCCGTCATGAGACTCAGCAAGCTCATCACGGGGGGAACCTTTTACTGGTTGGGGGATGTTTCCAATGAGCAGGGGGCATACAATTTAAGATTTAGTTCTTCTACGGATTCAAAGAGTGTTTCGATAGCGATTTCCGCCATTTCGAGCGTATCGAGAAGCTCCTTTCGGGACATCTCGAAGTAGTCTTTTTCAAGGAGAGCCGGTAATGGGGCATGAGTGTTTACCATGTTGGTAATGATACACTCGCAATTTATTACATCGTAAATTCTGGTCAAACAGCGAGAGCTGGATATTTCATACTGGGTTCATTATTCGCTGATTCCGAAAAATTAGCGTTTCGACATTTCGTATCGCCTCTTCGTAATAATAAACGGGGTAGAAACGAAACTCTTCAACCTATCCCTGTCATCGGATCTATCAAGCAGCTTCCGTTGCACTGGGACTCCTGCTTTGACAGCCCCGATTACGACAGTGATGGGGGTTTGAGTATTCGTTATTTCTTAACCCCCTTTATTATGACGAAGCAACAGATTATCAACTACATTTCCTATATCGAAACCGTAGAAAACCCAAAAACGGGAGTATTCACTAGTTCACAAAAATTGATTGTTGAAGTAGAGAATATCTCCCATTTTCATATCACAGCGATATGGTCTATGGTTGTTCGGGATAATGCACATACACGTTCTAACAAAAACAATTGGTCGGAATGGATATATACAGGAGTGAAGCGAGGCGAAATACAACCTACCCAATATGTTAGTATTTCCCATGTTAAGAGACACCGCTCTTATCCTGCCAAACCCCGAAGCTCCATACGCTCATCAAAAAAGCAAACCTATCTTATTGGGTTGCAGGGTATCAACGATATCGACATCCCTCAGGATGAGGATATGCCTGATGCTTTTCGGGATGTCCCTCTCGTTTATATGGGGCAGGTGGCGGCTTATTCTGAGGAAGATGCCCACAAGTTGGCAAAACAACTTATCATGCGGCATTCCCATCTGGAGGTGTATCCCTTGAGCAGGTAATAATCCACGTATGATCTTGTTAGCCACTGCATCTTGGATGAGATGCAGTGGTTATGATCTTTATGCTGACCCCTAATTGATAAACCTCTCTTTGGTATCGAATATTCTCATAAGTATATTGAGAAAATCAGGGGGAAATAACCTCTCCTGTTTTCTATCAGATGAACATATCTTTTCTTCTCCAACCCGTCCTTATAATTAAACTCTAACCGTATTCATAGCGGGTTTAACATCAAACCACTCTGAATATGCCCTACGGCATAGCAAGTTTGCGTTTTCGCACTAAACCCTCGAAATGCCCTCTAAAGGGGCATTCTCGGGTTTGCACGAAAACGCACTTGCGAGGGGTTCCCCCCTCGACCCCCAGACACAGGAATAGGGAAAAAATCAGAATACTCGGATGCGGGTATAGTGAGAAACGTATGTATGGATGAAGGCAGTCAAACAAGCCTACATTACCATGACATCAAATACACGAACCATAGACGACATCGAAGAACAGAGACGTAACATACTCCGTGCAGAACTGGAGGAACGTATCAGAACCTTTGCCAACACCCTCAGGGCGAACGGATATAACGTGACCAGAGAAGATGATACCCTGATAGCAGAGTATCCCAACGGTTACATCGAAACCCTTGCCTTCAGCAAGGTTCGCATGGAAAGGGAGCTGGATAAAGCTGGCATTGAGAAAATGAGCCAACTTCCCGGCAACAGGGGTTCAATGAACTGGGAGGAAATATCCAGAACGTATTTCAGTGAGTGTGAGGCTACCCTTGCCCGTCAGCGAATTGAATTTGTGCAGGGATATTTTTCTGCCGTTGAGAGGAAACGCCGTGCGGTTCAACCACAACAGCAACAACAACCCCAACGTGGGAAACTCGATCAAATCGCTCATCGCACCGAGACACAGGAACACGAATCTCAGGAACGCTAGTCATGCCGATCCGTGATCCAGAAAAAAGGAAACAGTATTTCCAGCGATACCATAAGGAGCGTGCCAAAACACACCGCCGTATCTTTATGACCGTATCGCTGGAACGCTACCAAGCTCTGCTTCGTTACGCACAGAACCAGCAAAAAGGGATCGGTATGGCAACACGTGATCTTGCTTTAGCTCAACTCGATAACATCCCAGAGCTTTCTCACGAAGCACGTGAAGCGTTGAACGAAATCATCCACCTTTTGCGATCTTCCTCCAACAACGTCAACCAGATCGCTCATGCCTGTAATATCCGTGTTGCTTACACCGATGATCCGCCGACTTCCCAAGAAGGAACCAAGATACTTGCCGATATCCACAAAGGACTGATCCAGCTCGAAACCCTCATCGAGCAGAAGCTCCCCAACAGCCGTGATAATCAAAAGCATGAGTCGTAAGGGAACGCCCAGTTTTTCCCAGCTCTACCGATACATGAACACCAACGCCAACATGGGAGACATCTTTTCGTGGAATCTGCCCCACTGCAACCAACAACAAGATTTACTCCAGCAGTTCTATAAAAACAGTCAGCACCTCCGGTATAGCAAACACCGCAATGTGCTGTATCACGAAATCGTATCCCTCCGTTCCTTTCCCGATGTGCCGTTGGAACTGCAAATGAAAGCCCTGCAAGACCTCTGTTCCAAATATCTGCAAGCAAGAGGAAAGGATTTGTTAGGATATGGCAGAATGCACTTGGAACAAGGACACATCCACATGCACCTCATGTTGTCTGCCAATGGAATGCACCAGAGAAAACGACTTCGTCTGGAGAAAGGTCAGTTCCGCACTATCCAGAAGGATTGTGAACGCTATCTTCTGCAAACCTATCCCACTCTCAAACAAGAACCCGTCTATACCAAAGGCAGGAGCAACAAACAAAAAATGACTCCAGAGCAAGAATCAGAAAATTCCGCTCCTGAAGCCAAGAAGAAAACTCGTTATCGGGGGAAGCTGAAAGCCTATTATGATCGTGTGAAACGTGACCTCGAACAAGAGCGTGATTTGGAACGCTAACACATCCCAGACACCCATGAACAAAAGAACCAGTCATTTCAAATCGTTGTATGCGTCCGTGCGGACAATGGATCAGAACTTCCTGAAAAGAAAACGCCGGAAGCTCGAAAAGATCGGAGAAAAGATCATTCGTAAACGGGAAGCGATTGTGAAGTCGATCAATACCCTCGATGGTCTGGAACAAACCTACGCCCTTCGTAAAAAGAGCTACGAGAAAAACCTGTATGCGATTCAAAAGCAGTTGGAGCCACGTGATCCAGAAGGGCTTGCGACAGGTCGGGATAAGCTCAAACAGTTTCGTATCAAACAGCAACAGATGACCCAAGAGAGCGAATTGGAGCGGTAGGTTTTCTGGTTTAGAAACGTTTTTTTACCTCGTCATACGCTCCGTTGATTTCTTTGACCATGGCTTCTGCTTTTGCCCGAAACTCCTCTCCAAAATGAGACACCTTGTCAGGATGATAGCGGTTTGTCATGGTTCTGTATGCTTTCTTGATCGTAACTGAATCTGCATCTTGTGGAACCTCCAAGACCTCCCACCAAGGACGTTTTGGTGTTGGTTCGGGTTCTGGTGGTGTTTCTGGTTCCGCTGGTTCTGGATCGGGTTCAGGTGTTGGAGAAGGTTCATCGTTTGATGTGGGTTCTGGTTCGGGGGTTTGCTCCTGCTGATACCAGGATGCCCGTTCTTGTTGTCTTCTGGAAAACTCCGCTTGGGATTGCCGGTAGCTTTGCTGACGTTGGGTGTCCTCAAACGTTGGATCATGCGGAGGAGGCTGTGGAGTATTCTGTTGTGAAGCGTTGGAAGGCGATGTGCGAAACCGATCCCAGACATCCCCCAGCAGACGAATCCCTTTGAGCTTGTGAAACAAAAATCCAGCCCATCCGACATAGATCCACCACATCCCCATACTAAAATAATCATCTTTCGCCCATTGGGTAATAAGGTAGGTGGAGAGGTAGCAACAGATGACGATTTGAACGATCGGTTTTGCTTTTGCAGAAACCGCATACGCCGAGAAGAAACAGAAAAAAAGGGTCGCTACAAATCCCGGCTCCTTGAACCAAAACAATGACTCGGAGAAATTCATACGAGTGGAACGTAATGAAGGTTGGCGTTCAATGGACTTGGCAGAGGAACAGGAGGGAGCTGCATCAGACGTTGCAAATGCTTATTCTTATAGCAGGGAGTGGTATCAAACAGCATCGGTTCCTGATTGGCCGATACCAGCAGGGCTTTGTTATGGGGCATCCGACTGATGCGATCTGCATTCATCAGATTCGTAGAGCTGCGGCTGGTGCGGTGGTTGTGTTTGTCCTCATACTGGATTTGCCCCAACATTTTTTCAACCATGCTGGCGGTTTCCGTATCCAGACCTCCATAGACCATTTTACTTTGCACCCCTCCAGAGAGTAAGGTCTTGGCTCCGTCCGCACCGTATTGTTTCCGCATCTGGGAGAATTCCTGCAAGATGATGGAAATACTCACTCGATACTTCCGCAAAGTGGTCATGATAATATCCATGTCGTTGATCCGACTATGCCCGAACTCATCATAAAGGACATAGAGGGGTAAACCACTGCTGGTGTATTCCGGTCTGTATTGCGAGGCAAAGAACTGGGTAAAAAACAGGTTGAGAAGAGGACTGTAGAGTTTCAGCTTCTGGCTGGGAGCGATGACATAGATGATGGTTTTACGTTGTCGCAGTTCTTCAAAAGAGATTTCATCCCGTGAAAGCATTGCTGCAATCGCTGGGTTATTGTTCACTACTTCTAGGGCATCTATGGCAGTAGTTAGGAATGAAGAAACCATCTTTTTGTTGCCCGATATGAACCCCGCAAACTGATCGTAGGTGGGATCATCAGCGTAGCGTTCAAAGAACGGATACAGCGGCTCCCCAAGCTCCCCGAAGTTATTGAGCAGATGCAGGACGTTATGCAAATTTATCCATTCCGGTTCGTTCGTATTCTTGAGCGTGCGAATCAGCATGGAGATCAGTTTGGCAGCGGACGAATAAAAGATTTCATCGCCCGCTTTCACTTCCGGAGTTGCCGAATGAATCAGCGTCAAAGCAAGCTGGTTGATGTCTTCAAAGTTCTGGGCTTTTACCAGTGGATTGTATCCAAGGCTCCGCTCGGGATGTTCCAGATTGAGCGTTCTGATCGCATACCCTTTTTGTGCCATTGCAGATGACGTTTTCTCGTAAATCTCCCCACTCGGATCGTTGAGAACCATACTGCAATCATCCAGAAGCAGGGTGTTAGGGATGATGTAGTTGGTGGTTTTTCCCGCTCCTGTGGGAGAAATGATCGCCAGATGTGCAAACCCTTCTTTCTCTCCAAGTCGTTTCCTTCCCTTGCCATCCAGCACCACACCCTTGTTTCTGGAGGTAAGAAACGAAGCCATCTCCCGTTCCGTCTGGAACCGTGAGCCGGAAACCCTTTCGCCGTTAAACAGACTGCCAAAGAGCTTTTGCCCCAATGGAAACAGATGATTTCCTCCGGGCGTTTGATTAAAGAGCCACTTCATGCACCAGAGGAACAATATCCCCATGATGAGCAGTGAAAACAACCCCGGCATAACGTGTTGGAAGAAAATGAGGTTTTACCAATGATACAGATCTAACGTTCTTGTTCCTGATCCTTTTCCCGTTCTTTGACTTTTTCTGCAATTTCATTGAGATCACGGGGACGTTTACGGCTTTTGATACGTTCAACAACCCGATCCTCGAATCCTTCGGGAACAGGTTTTCCAAAGTTCCGCACAGAAGCTTCAAAGTCTTCTTTTGTTAGTTGCTCAGGTTTCTTATCCGGCATGTTGAATCTCTCTTTCTTGGTTTAGATAGTCGGTGCAGAGGGAGCGAAGTTGCTTGAGCTGGTCGTGCACACTGGAGGATGGCATACCGAGCATGGAGCCAATTTCCTTCATGGTGTATCCGTAGCGGTAGTGCATCCAGCAGATGGTTTGTTGGGTTTCTGTGAGTTCAAGATCCTTGAAGCGTTCCCAAAAACGTTCGTAGAATACAGGTTCATCAGGATGTTCCCGATCTGTCTGGAGGTGTTCATCAGGAAGTAGCTCGTAGGGGTTCTCCACATGACTTACGAAATCACGGACTCCTTTTTTTCGCATTGCATCCACATACTTCTGATAACACGTCCGTTTTAACAGGGCGAGATTCGTAAACTGTTCTGGAGGAAGGGTGTCATACATATGGCACCAGACATCTTGAGCAATCTCGTCCACCAGTCCTTTGTCTGGACAGAGTTTGTTCAGGCAGTAGAACACAAACGCCCCTTGGTTACGGATTGCTTGTCGCAAAGCCGTTTCACGGTTTGAGGGGGTATTATTTTCCAACACGGACAGGATGCTATCTGCGGGGACATGAGAAAAAAGGATATTTTCATGGAGTGCAGAAAAATACGCATCACTTCGGATACAGCGACTATGAGGGACGTATAAATGTATAGGTTACCCTCTGAAACACAAACCCGATCCAGTAATGAACACCACCGTATCCGATCAAGAAGACAAACTCATTACCAAGAAAATGGCATCTGAGCGTTTGTCTGTTTCCACCAGAACCATAGACCGCATGATAGCGGACGGACTACTCGAAAAGGTCTTTGTGGGTTCTTCTCCCCGCTTACGCAAAAGCGATATTGATGCGATTGTTGCCGGTGGGGTTTAGATAAAGCAAACTTGAATGTTGCTTTTGTCAGAATAAATGGAGTTCTTGCATAACTCCAGAATGCCCCAAATTTTAAAAAGGTCTTCTTTGTTAGGTCTTAGGGGTTGCAAGTGATGCTGATAGGATCTATTGGGCAAGCGCTTTCGGAGTAATGCCTAATTGCCTTTTCATCCCGACAAGGATGAACTTTTCTGGCGAATCCCCAAAATCCTAAAAATGAAAAAAATAACAATATTCCTACTTGTCCAATGTATACTCATCGGTGCTCTTTCAGCACAAGGGCATCTATATGATTATCTGAAACCGTATAGGAAAGAGGTTTATGCAGTTGGGAATGATGTCCCTGATATTAGTATATCAAATTTACCTATGATTTCAGAGGATAGACGCACAGTGTCTTGGACACATAAAACTAGAACAGATAAAGGGTTTGAATATCTAAATTTTATCAAGACTGTCAGCTTTGATGATGCGTTTGTTTCGCAAAAAGAGACATGGGAATATCTGGTGCTTCGTTTTTATAATGAGGATAATGTTAGGCATGGAATTAAGAGAGATGTTGATGGATATAAGATGCAACAAAAAGTTAATAAGGCGGTAGCCGATGATTCCACCAAACAAATCGAGGAGAAATTAAAATCTGTTGCTCAGAAATTCGGGTATAGGTTAGATGATGCTGGAGAGCTTGCTGATGATGCAAAAATGGAGAGCTATAGTAAGGAAGGGCAGGTTGTTTCATTTGGCGGCATTTCATACACAATCGGTAAAAAAGAGAATATTACCATCATCAGACCCGGTAAGAAAAATGGACATAAACCCGTCCTCTTCAGAACCAGAGCCTTGGTCGCTAAAATTGACGGAGGGTCTCTTACCTACGATATGAGCATTAAGTTCACATGGGCAACAGAGGAAGGAGTTAATCTGGAACACGGCAGGATTCGCAAAGAAAATGAGAAGGGAGCCGTTAGCTTTGTTCCGAAAACCCCAAGAAAAACCTACAGAATCCATGGAGTTGTTATGGGCGAGGTCTATAAACTTCGGGACAAGATATTGCTGTATACTTTAAATCCTTCACTTCTGACCACGAATATTTGCACATTCGGAACGGTGTCAGGTCAGAATCATCATGTATTTGATAAGCATAAAGTGACGCTGGTTAACGGATTGGGGACAAGTAAGCTCAGGAGTATTAAGGATTTGGAGAATTATTATTTAAGCGATTATTCCCCGGGAGAGGTAACCTCCATTCAGGTTTTCGTGCCTAAGACCCAACGGATTCCAACCCATTGGCGGCATAAAAATCTGGTTCTGAATCCAGACCGTAAATCACTTGAAGAGGAGAAAAAGCGAGTAGCCGACCTTGCTCGTGCTAGGGAGCAAGCCAAGCAAGAGGTCATTACCAAGCATGAAAAAGAACGGGCAAGGATCAAAGCAGAACTCATCAGAATCCAGAAGGAAGCCCGTTTGGAAGTGCTTAATTCGGAAAAAGGCATCGAAGAAATCATCCGCAAGAAAGCCCAAAAACAGATTCTTCAGTATGTGCAGGATTTCGCAAAGGAAGACCCGATGTTTGCCATCTCGTATCTCAAAGTTCTGGCTAAAAACTCTCCCGAGTTACTAACAGAAAAACAAAAGGCGAAATTGAAATCCACAGTATGGCTCGCAGAAAACGTCTTTGTGGATAGCCCGATGCACATTGCGAAGCCAGAGGAATTTCAGCAACAGTATGGGGATTTGATACCTCTGACGAATGCAAACAAAAGTCCTGTGCATGCCTCGTTACTGAAAGATGAACTGGTATATATCGGTCTGAAAGGTAACAGTCCGGGATACACAGGGCAAACATTCCTGCCCATCGACAATGCCCGTAATTTCCTGAGCTTTTTGTTAAACGAAGATCAGTCCGGTATATCGGACATTGGGATGTTTACGATTTCTGATTGTGGTCTTTGTTACATCGATGAGGTTTACTATCGGGGCAAACTCAAGGAGAGGGATGCCATTGGTTGGTTCGTAAACAAATCATCTGTGCAGGATTATTTCACGGTGGTTCGCCCTGAATCAAGGGTTTACGATGCTTACAAATTTGCGAAGCAAAAGAGGAGGACGGCTTCTGAGATTATTCTGAAATCCTATGCTGCGACCCAAGTTGTGAGGCACTCCTATAAAAAGCTGCTTGAAAATACCAACATTGACCCAAGTGAGGCAGTGAACGCTATCCAAAGGGGGATGAGGCAGAGAAAGAGGGAGGGGAAAGTTACTCAAACCCGGATCGTAAATTCACACTGGACTGGCAAGCGTAAGGGGGAAAGCCATTCTTATAGAGGTTCGGACTCACGCAAATATGAGCTCATTTATCAAGATGGTCATAAAAGTGGTGCAATCACATGGCAGGTTAAAGGCTGGCGTCTTGGGAGTGTTTCGTCCCATTTGAAAAATTTCAATAAGGGCAAATACTATGAGACTCGCCAAAAACTGATTGATGCCATCGAGAAGAGTATTCCCTAAGCCAACTTGAAATATTCTAGCGGATCTGTTATCATGGGAAGATGGTAGAAGAAGTAACCACGGTAACGGAACAGGAAACAGGTATTGATTTTGCGGATGCCAAGGCGGAGGTAATTGACCGGAACAGAAAGCTCATCCGTCAGGAATTGAACGGTCTGAAAGACGAGGTATTGGTAAAGTCCTTGGGGAGCGTTATATCCGCTGAAAAGATACGGAAGTTGGAAAAAGCGTATCCTGATGATCCCCTTGTATCTGTTAGGAACTGGCAAACGCAACTATTGGAAGACATCGTAGTTCTCGAAGGAGAATGGGTTCTGGAATACCACCATGCACAGGACATCGGTCTGGAGGATATTCCACGCCATTTACAAATACAGTTGAAAGCTCGGGAAGATGCCCTGATGTCACAGTTGGAGTCGTGCATGAAGGTCTATGATAATATCGTTACCGGAAAAACCCCGAGCAGACTCTACCAAGAGTCCAGGGCAATTTCAGGAGATCACAATGCGGAGTCGATGTATCAGCATCTTTTGGAGAAATCCCCTATGCTTCGGGAGACGTTGGAGCGGAGCCAGAGAAGACAAGAACACTACTCCCACCTGTATGAACCTGCTCTCCGTTCACAGGCACAAAAGAATGTGAAACAGATAGATATGGATATGCTTCCAGTGGTTTCCCGTATGACTGCCTAGTAATGAGGCAGACCATCTATTTCATACAACGGCAATGATGAAGAATACTTGGTTTAGATTTCTCATTTCCTCTTGTCGTTGAGGTGTTTTTGAGTTCTGATGCTTGCCAGCAAAATCAATCACTTACTTATGATCAATAACAGATCAATTTGTGTGTATTGTAGAGTGTGAATAATTGTAACGTAAGGAGTAAAAATGGCTGAGGAACAAGACCCCGAAGAAAGAGACGTGCCGACAACTTCAAATGCATTAGTATTTATCAGCCATGATACACGTGACGCAGCATTAGCTGAGGCATTTAGCGGTCTCTTGAAAAGCGTTAGTGCAGGTGTGCTGAAATCATTCAGAACTTCCGACAGAAAAGGTAATCAAGGAATTGAATATGGAGTCGAGTGGTATCCTGAAATCATAAAAAATATTCAGGCTGCCTCAGATGTTGTTTGTCTATTGACTGAGCGAAGTGTTGATCGACCATGGATATTGTTTGAAGCCGGTATGGCAAAGGGAAAATTAGAAACCCCTATTCTTGGTGTAGCGTTGGGAATACCATTAAAGAAAGCATCTACTGGTCCTTTTGCTCAGTTCCAAAACTGTGCTGATGATGAAGAATCCTTAACCAAGCTCGTATTTCAGTTAGTTGATCGCATTCCTAATTCCGAACCAGATGAAGATACAATCAGGTTTCAAGTTGGTAAATTCAAGGAAACCATTTCTGGAATTTTGGAAGCTGATGAACCGCAGGATCAAGAGGATGCTAAAGACATTCCCAACAAAGATAACTCGTCAGCAAAATTATTTGAAGAGATTAAGGTAATGTTTCAGGACTTACCTTCACGAATTGAGGGAAATATGTCCTCATCTCGCAAAAGCCGAAAAAAACGCCACGTTCATCCTATGATGTTGAAAGATATGATGCATATGTCAAAAAATAGGAAGGCTGGCATACTAGTATCTTTGGGGTTGATGAGGGAGGAAATGCCTTGGGTCTACGATATTGGCGTAGACACATTACGCATTATTGATTCCGATGAGAAAGAGGTCAATAGGCGGCGTGCTTTTGCTGAATTTCGAGATGTAATAAAGTTATCAACAAGACATCCTGTGCTAGATGGCTTTCTAGAAAGCAAAGACGATTATATTTTGTATGACGAATTGCCTCATATGATTCTCCGTGAAATGGAGCGGTATATGGATAGAAAATCAAACTGATCATCGCTCATTTTACAGACTCGACAATGATCGGATTCACTGCTATTTGCTAGCCCAACAAATAACCTCATGTATGGCTAGGCAAGTATTTTACAGTTTTCATTACAAGCCAGATAACTGGCGTGCATCACAAATCCGAAACATTGGTAAAGTCGAGGGTAACAAACCCGCTTCCGATAATGATTGGGAAGAGGCTACCAAGACAGAAAAAGGAATTAAAGACTGGATAGCGAAACAGATGAATTTTCGCTCATGTGTTGTTGTTCTCATCGGAGCCAACACATCTGGTAGGAAGTGGATCAATTATGAAATTGAGAAGGCTTGGCATGATGGTAAGGGTGTAGTTGGAATTTACATTCATAATCTTAAAAATTCAGCAGGAGATCAGGGGGCTAAAGGATCAAATCCTTTTTACAATATAACTGTAGGAAACAAGCGGCTCTCCACAATCGTCACGGCATATGATTCTCCATATTCGTCAAGCAAGTATGTTTATGAAGACATTGCAGAAAAAATTGCTGATTTGGTAGAAGAGGCGATTAAAATACGCAATAATTATTAGCTGGATGGAGAATAAGCGAAAGCATTTAGATTATCTGCAAGCTGTCATAGCAAGGATGGCTCAAAATTCTTTTTTAATCAAAGGATGGGCTGTAACTCTTGTATCAGCATTGTTTGCTTTTTCAGCAGCAAATCAAGACCACCGATATGTAATAATATCTTATGTGGCTATTCTAACATTTTGGATATTGGACGGTTTTTTTATTGCTTCGGAGCGTCGGTTTAGAGAACTCTATGATCTTGTAAGAAACAAGTCTGAGGATGAGATAGATTTTGACATGAATCCAATACCATACGCAAAAACACACACTTGGATTAGTGGTATTTTTTCCAAGACATTACTGGTGTTTTATCCCGTGTTGGTAGGATTGACATTTTTCGTGTGGGTAAAATTAGGCTAAAAATAGCAGTCATCTATTTAGTTCATGGCAATAATGCTCAAAAAAGATCTTCTTGATCTGTATAATCGTAGCCAGAGTCATCTGATTTCCGAGTCGGGAGAAATTAGCTATTCGAAGGATAGCCTCATTAAGGAAGCAAATTCTTTTTCCTATGAAAATAGGTATGATATTTTTCTTTCCCATTCATATAACGATGCCAGAATTGTTAGGCAAATTTTTGAGATGCTTAAATCGAAAGGGTTTTCCGTTTATGTTGATTGGATAGAGGATGATCACTTGGATAGAGGCAAAGTGACAGAAGGGACAGCTCAGATTCTTCGAAATAGAATGGATAACTGCAATTCCCTTATTTATCTTACATCTCAATCAGCAGAGAAATCGCTTTGGATGCCATGGGAGTTGGGATACATGGATGCTAAAACCAATCGAGTATCAGTGGTTCCAATACTTGAAGATGATGAAGATTTTCAAGGTCGGGAATATTTGGGGCTTTATCCATACCTAGACTTAACTTCCGGTAAATTTTATGTGCACAAAAACCCAAATGAGTGGATCGGGTTTCAATCATGGCTGGCTGGAATGAATCCCAGAACTTACGGTTGATTTGCGTTGAATCCTACGTATGCAGGGATTGGGCTATGCTTGTGTCTTTGCCATTACAATAATCCTTTTCCAACGGAAGGCACAATATCTTTCTTCTGGTCAGCGTAGATAGCAGACGTGATTCGTATATCACTGTGCCGCAGATACCGTGAAGCAGCAAAAATACCTTCTTCACTGGTAATGATACTGCCAATCTCTTTTCGCAACGTATGAATGGGCTTGAGGGTATCGACCCCATTGGCACGGAGCCACTGTATCAGCGTTTCAATATGCCCTTTACAACGGTAGGATCGACTGGAACCAGACCGCTGTATTTTCCCTTTGGATTCGATAACGAAGATCCCCGTTGCCTGTTTTTTGAACTCCTTAAAGAGAGTAACCATGTCCTCACTCAGCGTAATTTTTCCCGCAGAATCCTCGCTCTTGAGTTGGTGGTATTCCGTATCTTTGAGCGTTAAAATCCCCTTTTTGAAATCCATGGCGTTCCAAAGCAGGTAATCAATTTCGGATATGCGGAGTCCGCATACAAAAGCTAACAGAAAAATTTTATACGATTGAGGGTGTTGTTTCTTCAACTCTTTGTGAGCACGCTTGAGAATGCGTTTCGCATCAATATCACTGTGGTATCGAGGAGATGGGGGTTTCTCCATCGTGACTCCTTCAAAAGGCAGCGGAGACGGTAAATTCATGTTCTGTTGGAGGATAGGAAGGAGCTTTTTGGAAAACAACGCTTTGGAATTACGGATCAAACTATTGACGGTTGTAGTCGCTTGTTTTTTCGCTGCTGTCGTCTTGCTGTGTTGGGAAAGATAATACTGTTTCCAGTTCTGGATGCGTTCGGGAGTCAGGGTGTGAAGCGATACCGCATCCACCTGTTCCCTCCAGACATCGTTTCCGCATTCACTCCGAGGCGAAAAAGAACGGCCTTCTTCCAGTTCCATGACTCCAGAAACGACTCTCCTAAATGCCTTGATATAGGTGTGTAACGTTTGCTCACGAGCAGAGGAATATTTCTGGTTCGTTGCGATCAGATGAGCAACGGTGCCCCGTTGGGTTCCTTCTTGCTTTTCTGTTTTTTCAGGAGTGCTTTGAGGGGCAGAACCAGACTTGTATTTGGCTATGGTTTTCTCCCATCCGTGTTCAATGAGGTAGGTGTAAATTTGTGCGGCTTTACTGGCGGCGACATTTTTGTTCGAGGTATCGAACGCAAATCTTACCCTCCTTTTTCTCCACTCAATCCGCACAGAATACGATCCATTGACCGCACCACTTTGGCTTACGGTTTGCTCCACTTTGTTCCTCCAATGCAAAACACTCGTGCGAGGCAGTTTTGAGGGATGGGCGGAAGATGGGCGTTTTCGTTTCATCTTGTCTGTCTGGCTCTGACTTGGCATGACAAAAGAAATAAACGCAATAAACCCTTTAAATAAAAGGAAAAACGGCTATAATTTGCTAGAAGTAAGGACTAAGAAAGACACACAAAGACAGGGCGAGAAAGCCAAAAAAGAAGACTGTAAATCTGCTCTCATATGAGTACGCTGGTTCGAATCCAGCCCTGCCCACCACTTTAACAATCAAGGAGTTATGACATATCGTAGCTCCTTTTTTATTGCCTATGAATGGGTGCGACTGGGCAGAAACTGGGCAGTTCATGGCGTCTATGTGGGGCGCAAATGGGCGGGATTTGGCGCGGGTTGGTCGTTTTGCATGTGGGAAGAGAGCTTCCAAAGATTGACAATTTTTATCATATGCGGTAATCTAAACCTAGACCATTAACAAGGGATTACGCCATGCATGTATCACTGACACCGCAGCTTGAAGAGCATGTTAAGAACAAGGTTGCCACGGGGCTTTATAATAACGCGAGCGAAGTTGTGCGCGAGTCGCTTCGTCTTATGCTGGAAAGGGATGAAGCCAAGGAGCGTTTGAAAGCCGAGGTTATGAAGGGTTTCGACCAGATTGAAAAAGGACAGGTGACGCAGGTGGGTTCAGAGAAGGAATTTCTCGACCTTGCCAGAGCAAACCGGACAGAGTGACCGCGCAATGCTTCTTGAATTTTCAGACGATGCCAAGGCCGACTTGCAAAGCATCGCCCAATACACACTGGATACATGGGGCGAAGAACAGGAAGAGCTTTATCTGAAACGTATCTACGCCAAATGCGAAGAGATTGTGCAAACGCCTGAACGCTGGCGTTTTCGTAAAGAGTTGCACCCTGCTTGCCAAAGCGCCCAAGTCGGTCGTCATGTGGTGTTCTTTTGTATGGGGCAAGACGTTTTGAAAGTTGCCAGAATACTCCATCAATCCATGGATTTTGACATCCATTTGCGGGATGATTTGTTTCAATAGGCCAATGTTGCCTAACAATAAACCGCAGGTTTTATGCTCCGCATGAAACCCTGCCCCGCTGGCGAAGCGTGGGGGTAGCAACTGCAAGAAAAATTGATAAGGTTGGTGCGGGCGCACAAGCACAGCGCGGAGCCACGGCCTTGTCCATTTTACTTGCGGGCGCGAGTGGGCGAAGCCCCTTAGTCAAGTTGGTTCGTCAATGGCAATCGTTAGCGCGTAACGGTATCCGCAATATTAGCGTTGTTTTCCATTATATTTGATAACAGTGTTTTGCTCATGAAAAATGTGCGTGAGACAAGGCAGGAGCGGCGGGCTAGAGAACGGGACAAACGGAAGGGAAAGGAAGATAACAAACCCCAACAACCGATTTCCCAATCTCCCCCCAAAAAAGGGGTGATGCCCTTTGTATTGTCGGCACTGGTGGGAATGATTATCGCTCTTGTTGGCGTAAAAATTTTTGTCCCTACTCCTAAGAAGGACATCGTAATCCAAGAACAACAGCGTCCCCAAAAAATTTCTTTACGGGGAAAAACCTATGGAAGCCTTTTGGAAGCCACGCCCGAAGAAGTCTCCTTGATGGATATTGCGGAAATGAACTTATTGTGTGGCAGTGGTTTGCCCGGCACTGAAAAGATCGACATAGAAAAATGCATGGAACGGCTTGATGCTCTCGCGGAGTTGGTTCGGTCACAGACAGCACGCAATTATTACCGTTGGGAGCGCAACCCAGAGGAATATGAGAACTCCGAAGCGTATTATAAAATGGCGATGCTCATCACCATTGTCAGGCTGGACTACAAGGCAAGATACAATCCCCAATTAATCACAGACCCCGAAAATCCGGTAAGTAACGATGTGTTTTTTAAAAACGCGTGTGATTCATTTCTACAGGGGCTTTTGTCAGACCGTAAGATGGGAACATGTGCCAATATGCCCGTTCTTTATGTCGCCATTGCCCGCCGTTTGAATTATCCCGTTTACCTTGTGGCCACCAAGGGGCATTTGTTCTGCCGTTGGGATGATGGCAAGGAACGGATGAACTTTGAAGGCACAGGCGAAGGGGTAAGGACTAATTCCGATGATCACTATCAGCAGTGGCCATATCCCATGACCGATCATGAAGTGGCCAATTCGACTTACCTTGAAAATCTCAACCCCCAACAGGAACTCGCTATTTTTTTGTCTGCGCGTTCGGATTGCCTTGTTACTGCGGGAAGGAATATCGAGGGGCTAACAGCGGTATCCCAAGCGCTACGGCTTGTCCAGATGCATGGGGGGTGGAGCGGTATTTTCCCTCAAATGGCGACAGGCCGGATTATTCCTGAGAATGTCTTTAGGATACGCCAACAAATAGCGATGGGGCAACCATCCCGTAACGGACGGGATGCTTTGAGAAAGGAAGCGGATAGGATAACGGAGAGCATACTACAGGAACAACAGCGGAGGGCTAACAATCCGCATGGAAATTTTCCCTTGCCAACGCCTCCCATTCCTCCAAAATGGCCACCTGATCCCAATAAGTGATGAAAAAGGTATTCCCACTCTCGTTCTTCAGCGTGTTTGTCATTCTGTTTGCCTTGGCTGATCAAGCGTCAGCCTATTATGATCCCGGCACAGGGAGATTTCTTAGCCGTGACCCTCTTGGTGAAATAGGCGGCGTGCAAGTTGCTCGTGGGGGTGCTGTTACGCCTTTGGTTGGGGGCAAGTATGTGCCGCGCGATCCGATGCCGGGGGGAATGAACCGCTATGCTTTTGTAAAGAATGATGCGGTTAATTATTGGGATTATTTAGGCTGTGCGAGATATCATGTTCATATTACGATGTGGTTTGAGTTAGGCATGGATGCTAATCGTGATGGCGTTGGGGATGTTCCTTTTGGACAAGCCCCTTTTGATCTGACTGCATATGAAGTAAGCGAAGACCTTGGGGTAGCTTATAGCAAGGCTCGTGTTAAATTGGATATGGTAAACCTCAATGTCCAAATCTTACTCGGACGGCACAATAATATGGCTAACAACAACCCTGATATGAATTTGCCAATTTTCTATATTTGGAGTAACGAAATTTTTGAAGAGGTTTGTGAATGTGAGGATGATCAAGGTAATTTTGTAGATGTAGAATGTCCTAGTGAATTCAATAACCAAGCGTATCCTTTTGGGTCTAGTTTCCCAGTTTTAGAAGGGAAATTATTTGCAGAATTTTTCCAGTTGTGGAACAGGCATAGGGAAAGGAATAGATTTTGATGAATCTTCTAAAGACCAAATTGATCCTTCTCCTTGCTTTATCACCCTCTTGTTGGGCGAATGCGGAGGCATTTTCGTCTATTACGAAGCCGAGGGTCACAGTGGATGTTCTCTATGAAAAATCTATGCTTCTGGGTGATCCAAATAGAAAAGTTAACCCCGTAGACAAAAATATAGATAGATTTATTAGGCTCTCTTCTAAGGAAGAGTATGCGATTAAAACTACTTTTGTATTTTCGCCTGAGTCGGGGAAAAGTAAAAGTTTATTTGGCTATGTGCTGGATGCTCAAAGAGAGAAAAAGCCCATACCTAAATCTTCATTAGGAGCTTTCAGCTATAAGTTTGCGGTAAGCTTTGCTGATAAGAATAGTAAATCAAGAACGGTTTTCTTTTCCGATACTCTAGCAGTTTTTAAAGACGATAAGGGCGATTACTATATGATACCTCCACGGCAAAGTGTGTCTCTATTAGAAAAAATGTGTTCACTAGGGAGAGATACAAAGGGGGAGTAAGTAATATCACCTGCTGTAACTGGGCGTGTCATAGTCCCTGCTGCGGGTGCGCTGCCTTTCTTGGTTTACTCTTTGCCATGCTTGGGTGAGGCTTGGTTTTCTTGGTCGCCAGCCTTCTAAATTGTTGGTGATGGTTTCGAGTTCCCTTGCTTGGCGTTTTTTGAGACCGTTTAATTCACGATCGCAATTATGCTCTAGCTGCGCTAGGGATTCGCTCAACCGCTGCTCGGCATTGGCTTTGACTGCCTCTATCTGGCTTATGGTGTCCTTTAGTTTTTGGTCAGTTTTCAAGAACTTGAAGGATAGCTTTTGGATGAAGCTAGGGTGTTTGATTTGGTGATTTAGGCTGTCGATCCGTTCCTGCTTCTCTGCCAGTCCGTAATAATCTTCTAGTTCAATGCGTTTATTTGTTAGTGTCTGGTGGTGGCGTATTAAAAGATCGTTTTGTTGTTTGTAATGTTTGGCGGTGGTTTTGCTGATTGCTTCGGATGCGCGTTTTTTAAAGGCTTTCAGGCGCTCCTGATATTGCTCCTCTTTGGCTCTGCGCTCGGTGGTGATGGCTTCCACGGCTGGCAGTTGCTCACGGTCAAGGCCGCGCATGCGCTGCTTAAACTCTGTGGCCTTGGCAATGCCTTTTAAATGTCGCGTTGGGTTGTGGGTTTTGCCGTAGGGGTCAATGACAACCAAACGCTTGCGCCCCTGTGCCAGTTGGTAGCCTTTGGCGGCTAGGCGGTATTGGAAGTCTTTTGCATTGGTGCTTTTCTGCCATGCTTCGGCAACGGCGGGATCATTATAGCGGGTGCGCTGTCCTTGCTGTCTCTTGCGGTGGTTGTCTTCGCGTTTCTTACAATAGATTTTTCCATGCTGGCGCTCATATTCACGGGCGAAGTCTGATAGCTTGCGCTTGCTGTATTTCATGTTGGCTGCCATGCCTGTAAGGGGGTGGACGCGATTGGCGATGATGTGACAATGGGCGTGTGGTTCGTCATTATGGGCGACGATTGTTACTTCATGCTCTGTTAGTCCTAACTTGGCTAAGGATGTCTTGGCAGCTTTGAGCATCTCCGCTTTATCCGGCTTTTGTTCGGGATGCCATGAGAGGGAATAAGCGAAGACGGGTTTTTCTAACTTGCGGCCTGTGCGTTTTTGGCCTGTGGCTTCTTTGAGGTAGCTTTGCACTTTGGCGGTATAAGCCATGACTTTATGCGCGGTTTCTACGCACTGTGTCATCATATTAAGGGTTTCTGTCCATGCAATGCGGGCGGTGGTTTGCGCGTTCTTATCATGCATGTAATAGGCAAATGCACCTTTAAAGCTGCGGCCTGAACTGGCGATAACGGGGATCATTGATTATTTCTCCTTTCTGGTGGCCTCATGCATGAGGGCTTCGATGCGGTGACAAAGTTGTTTGATCTGCGGCGAGATACGCCCCAGATGCGCGGCTTTGGTGAGTTGGTTGAGATTGTGGCCTATGTAATAAAGCTGTTTGATTAACGCGGGGTCGTGGCGGTGGGTTTTAATCACAAGCCGCTTGGCTTTGGATAAAGTGAGCTTACGGGCGAGGCTGTTGACGCGTATGTTGGATGCGGTGGCTTGCTGGGCTAGTTCATCGTATTGGACTTCTGTAAGGCGAAAGCTGACAATGCGGGTCTTGTTGTTAGGGGTGGCGGGTCGTGGCATGGCTACACCTCTAAATACGTTTGAGAGGTGGCGTATGACCGGATGAAGTTCGGAAAAGGTGCGCGGGCAAGCCATGTAACCGCAGGGATGCAACGGGGGGACGGTCTTCCCCCCTTGCCAAGATGGAGCGTAGCGGGGTTTTTGTTTACAAAAACACATCTTGCTACTCGGCTCTCCGCACTGCGTGCGTCAGCCTGCGCCCGGCTGGTGGCGCGGGTCATGGTTGGGTCATGTGACATGGTGTGTGATCCTTTCTGTTGGGGTTGGGTAGTGATGGGGTGGTGTGCATAGGCACAAAAAAAGCCCCTCAAGGGGGCTAGTATTAGGAAATAACGCTGTTATAATGCGGCGCGTGGGTGCTTGTCGTTATGAGGCTTTTCGTATCGGCAAATCGGGGATGCGTGTTGTCAAAACAGACATGCGGGTCTCCTTGCAGGTTCTGGTAACGTCAACCAACCCGCACCATTCTCCACTTTTGTTACTTAGGGCGATAGCATCGAATGGCTTGTGCATTGAATACACTAGCTTTTTTCCCTCTAGGTGCAGGTTCTGGAATACCAGAGCGAGCAATTCCCTTTTTTGATCGAAGCCAGAACGCCTAAAGGTTTCCCGCGCATTGGCTGCCAGTTCTATCAACTGGTTCAGCTTGTCGGTGAATTGATCGTCGGTGGCTTCATGGGCGTCTATCAAGGCTTGGGTTTGGTGAAGGCGGTCTTTGAAGCGCTTCTTTTGGGCGATAAATTCATCGGCGTTGAGTTCCCCGTCAAGACGCAGGTCGGTTAGTCGGTCGAGCTTGTATTCCAAACCAGCATACTCCTTGCGCAAGGCTGTTACACTGGCCTTTGCCTCGCTACGTTTGAGGCGGTAAGCTTTGTTGATATAGGAAAGCACGTCCTTGAGTTCGTCCGTGTCTTCGATGGTGAGTGTGGACAAGGCCGCTTCGATCTCCTCCATCACATTGTCTTCGCGGGTGTAATGGACTTTCTTCGGCTCGTCCTTGTCGTAGGAAACGAGATAGGTAAAAGATGCCTTTGTGCCGTTTTTGTAGGTCTTGTTATGCTGCTGCGCGGTGCAATGCTTGCCAGTGTGGGCGCATGTGACAAGACCACGCAATAAGAAAGGCTTCTTGCCGTATCGGGCATGAGATTGATTGCGTCCGTTGCGAATGTCCTGGCATTGGTCAAACAGAGCCTTGCTAATGATCGGTTCGTAAATATGGGGGAACTCCTCTCCGGTGCTTTTAAGGCGCATAACGCCATAGTAAAACGGGTTTTGCAGGATTTTGTGAATGTGGCTTTTGCTCAAAGCGCCTTGATGTCCCTTGCTATTTGTAAGGCCAACATTCTTTGCCCACTTGACCATCTGGGCGATGGAATAACACCCGCTTGCATATGTCTCAAAAAGCTGGCGGATGAGAGGCGCGCGCATGGGGTCAAGATGGATTTCAGCCTTGCCCCTGCCGTGGCGTTTATAACGCTCATCCCTGATATTGATATAGCCAATGGGGGCTTGGCTGATCCACTCACCCCGCGCCAGTTTTTGTTCTTTGGCGCGGTTCACATTGTCGCTCAGGCTGTCCGTATAGTTTTGCGCCAGTGACACAGCGATATTCCACATGAATAAATCCTTGGCGGGTGAATGCTGGTGAATAACACAGTTATCACTGCTGAAATGATATTCCAACAATCCCTCTTCGCGGAATTTTTCTAGTAATGGTTGCTGCTTAAAGCCGCGTTGCAGGCGGTCAACTTTGTCCGTGATAATGGCAACCGGTTCACGCAGTTTTTTAGCGGTCCTGCTGGCTTGGTCGATGATCTGCATGAAGTTCTTGCGCTCGCCTTTGGTTGAGGATTCGGTGATTTCATAGCTATTCAGGACATCGAGATTGTGACGCTTGCAATAATCGAGCATACGGGCATTTTGTGCGGCGGGTGAATATTCTTCCTGCTCATCGGTGGACACGCGTGCTATGGTGATAGCCTTGCCAGCCTGAAAACCAGACCCTTGAGAATGAAACATGAGCGAAGCTCCTTTTTCTATGTTGAATCAATAGGTTATTGTAACTTTTGTGAGGCATCTAATCAATGTTATCAGACGCAATACACATCTTATCCACAGATCGTTTCAAAAAAGCCGATCAAGCGGCGCGTGGCTTCAATGGCTTCCTTGTCTGTTAATGGGTTATTGCTCCTTTGTTGGATGCGGTTTTTAATGGATGCAAAAATCTCTGCTTGAGATCGGGTGTCGTTTTCGACAAAATTTATGATGTCCGCCCGTTCTGCACGGGACAGGCGCGGGTTTGGTTGGCTTGGTTCAGCCATGTATAATTCCTTTTGTAATCTGGATGATGGGGCAATAAAAAAGCCCTCCGGCGCGGGGCGCACGAAGGGCTTTTATGGGTGTGTGTTGTAAAAGCGTAGTTTTGCTAGTCTAGTGATAAACTACCACAAAAAGCGGAAAAGTGTATCAGGGGATTTGTTCCAATGTGTTGCAACATGTATCAACGTGTTAAGCATGTTTCTTTGCTTGGTAGCGGAAAAACCGCCAGCCTAGAAATAAAATGGCATAAAATACCAAAAAGCGTAAATGAAAATGTGTCTAGATATGTCTAGCATCGTCTAATTTTCAAGTGTCAGCTTTCCCGATATTAGCCGACCACCTTACCCTATCTAACAATAAATGTCAATATATTCCTATTGTGGATGGTTGGCATGAGGTTGCAGCGGGGTTGTTTTGGGGTTGGCGAGGGCTTGCAATAGGCTTGGAATGACCTTGTTTTTACCCTTGTTGAGAGGTTGCCAGCCACCTTGTTTTTTCTAAGCGGTGACGCTTAGGGTCTTGCGTCTTTCGCTTTTCTTGTTAGGAAAAGCGGCCTGTTTTGATGAGGGGTATTTGCTGCGGGCAAGCTTTTGGGTTTATTTCGGGCATGAGTGCAGGTTATGCCGCCTTTATGAGTGAGAAGCCACGTTACAAAAATGTCTTCACGATATGTGAAACAACTCTGATAACGCACAGGCAGAGCAAAGCATATCGTGAAGACGGTGGGAACAAACACTATAATCGGCTAAAGTCAAACCGTATGAACAGATACAGCCACATTGTCACCATTTGCTTTCCAGTAGGCGGGAAGCTACGTTGCAAAAATGTCTCCACGATACGCGAAACCCCCTCGGCAAGAAACTACCGCAAAAACACATATCGTGAAGACATCGGCAACAAACACCATAAACCGTCAAAGTCAAATCTCATTCCACAGTTCCCGCAATAGTTGCCAAGCAAGGGAAGCGGATCACGTTTTTCATGGGGTTGTTGAACAACTCCGCGCGGGTATAGGGGTGAAAGTAAAAGGCATATCCGCCCTTTAGCAGCATATCGGCACAGTGAAGGTGAACCGCAGAAATTTGGGCGCTTCCCTGCTCGTAGCTTTGCAGCTCTTTGGTGGTGATGCTCAAATGGGCTGCTAATTCCTTTTGGCTCATGCCGATCGCTTCCCTCATGATCCGTAGGCCGTTTCCAACGGCTTTGTTCATCGCCTCAAAGTCGGCTTGCCAGTTTTGCATGTCTGCCTGCTTTCTCCGCCCATGCAAGAGGGCGATTAAGATTGAAAATGAAACAGAATGGCTATTCTGTCGCAAAGACAGGCTATGTCTTGAATAGCTTTGCAGCAAGTAAAATATGCCGCTTCATACCATCGTAGGCCATGTGCGTTTGACTAATTTGCGCTCATCATCCCCGACAAAATCCAGATACACCGAAGTCGATTTTAGCTCTGCATGCCCCATAAGCTTTTGCACCGTATGCAACGGTATTCCTTTACTAATGCAGGTAATGGCAAAGCTGTGACGCAAGCCTTTAGGCATCGCCATAGCGCCCTCTATGCCCGCTTCTGCCATGCACGCCTTAACCGTCCGCCAGCCTGTAGAACGTGAGAATGTCCAGACAGGATGCGCCGCATGATCACCCGCCACATGCTGCCCCAGCAATACTTGCAGTTGGTCAGGAACAGGCGCAACGCGGTAGCGATTTTTGCCCCGCTGTTTGAGCGTGCGAAACACCAGAGCCTTATCGGAAAAGTCGATATTTGAAACCGTCAGATTAAGCGCCTCTGAAATCCTGCACCCCGTTAAAAACAGCGTCAGGCAAAAGCTTCTCTTGCCTAAATCGGGAAGCGACAAGGCAGCTTGGTAGAACTTCAAACGCTCCTTTTCATTGAGATATTTACGGTTTCCAACCCCGTCATACAAAGCCGTTTCTCCACTCACAGACGACACACAATAGCCATTCTGTTTCATGATAGCCCAAACGGGCGCAAACACCAAACCAACCAAAATAATGACCATACAAAAAATACTGGGCGAGAACGGCCAGCAAGAGGCAATCTGCAATAATGCGGCTTGCCCTGCTGCTGTGATTGCAGACGACGGCAATGCATACGTGCAAGGCTATATCCCTGCACCAGAAACCGCTGACACACTCACCGCCCCCGAAGGTGAGGCGTTCGTGCGTATCCCGCTGTCTGTGCTGAAAAAAATAGCGGCGCAAGTAGTGGATGCATAAAAATGGCTGTTAGCCTCAAGCGGGGGTTTCGCTGGC
>WURV02147456.1:0-18083 GCA_011762755.2 Epimenia babai | reverse complement strand
GAGGGGGTCCCCGCGAAGCGGGGGGAGGGGAAACGGAGTTTCTCCTCCTAAAACCAGCCTGTCTCGGTGTTCATCGAAGCCGCGGCCCACATGCTCGCAGGTCTGAGGCGTCGCCTCGCTAGCCCCAACCGAGCGCGACGAGTCGCGCTCGGCCCTGCTCGCGCTCGCCAACTTCAGTCGATCGCGAAGCAGTACAGCGCCCCATAGCCCCCACTGCATCCAATGCAGTCCCCTTCACCCGGACCATTTTGGAGCAAGTTGGCCCCTGGCGTGCAGCCCCGGAGAGGATGGTCGCTCACCCAGCTGGCCCCGCCCCGCCCTCCCCCGCCCATGCGCGGGAAGCTGTGCCCGCACATGACCCCGATTCCCTGACCCGGCCCTCCGCTCCCGACCCCAACCGCACTCGACGTCCAGTCGTTGCAGGTCTTGTCGGGGTCCATGCTGTCGAGCATGCCCTGCGGGTTCGAGCCCGTCGGCACGTCGTGGGAGTCGCCCAGCAAGGACAGCGGCACGCCGCACTCATCGGGGAGATCATCGGTCGAGAGCGGCTCACCGTCGGGGCGATCACCGGCGAGGCCCGCGAGCCCGCTGGCAACCAGGCGACCGTTGGCGTCGTACCAGGGCCCCTGACCAATCCGCTCAATCGCGTTCACGGGGCTCCCCGCGCCGTCGTCGGTCGCGCTCAAGAAGGCGTGCCAGGTCTTGTCGTTGTGCCCCGTCGCCCAGGCGATCTCCTGACAGATCGCGTCAGCGCCTGCGATCCCGCCAAAGTTCCCGCCAAACCCACCCTCGAGATCCGAGATCGCGTCGCCCGAGAGCGTCCACAGCGCGCTCATGCTCGTCACGAAAAACGAGAACCCCTCGGCCTGGTTGTCGCACCAGTCCTCGAGCACGCCCTCGTACTCCTCCTCGCCAGTCTCCGACTCCGTCGAGCCCGTGCCCCCGGTGCTCTCCGTCGCGGTGCTCTCCGTCGCGGTGCTCTCCGTCGCGGTCGTCTCGCTCGTCCCCGAGCTCGTGTCGCCGGTGTTGGTCGTGGCCGCGCTGTCGCCACAGGCGGACGCCGCAGCCACGGCGAAGATCAGGGCAGAGATTCGATGTTGGTCGTCGTTCATGGTCATGCTCGCTCTCGTGCGCTCAGCCGCAGGTGAGATCGGGCTGGCAAGTCTCGGGTGGCCTGCAGTCCTCGTCCGAGCTGCAGGAGGTCAAGCCTTCGATCTGAACCACGAGCGCGCGCGTCGACTGCGTCACCCACTGCACGCAGCCGAGCTCGGTCTCGACCGAGTCGCCGGAGCGGCGCGTCAGCACGAGGCTGGGGAAGCCCGAGAAGCCCTGCTCGAGCAGCTGGTTGGTCAGCGAGACCGGAAACTCGAGCGCCCCCGTGTCGGGGAAGTCGCACTCGATCCAGCCCGGGTTTCCGCCGTGCTGCGCGATGTTCAAGACCGCGTGGACCCGGGTCGAGGGCTCGTCCGAGGCGACCCAGCTGACCGTCACGGGGACGTCGGGATCCAGCGCGACGCTCTCGGCCATGACCTCGAGCGGCGCGATCGCGTACGCGTCGAGTGAGAAGCCCTCGAGACCCTCGGCCCCGTCCGCGTGGAGCGTCAGCGGGGTTCCCTCGGCGGCCGGAGGATGCTCGAGCGTCCCGAGGTAGGTGTAAAAATACGCTGGCGCGCTGGCCTCCATGGCGACCGCCTCGCCGAGGCCCCCGACCCTCACGACGCCGACAGACACCGGGACGGGGGTCTGGACGCACGCGCCCTCGGCGTCGCAGGTCTCGCTCGCCGAACACGGTGGATCGCAAAACGAGGTCGGCGGACGATAGAAGGTGCACGCGCCCTCCGAGTCGACGACGTCCGCGATCGCCAGGGGAGAGACCGCGCTCTCCACCCGTCCTTGCAGCCCGCTGTAGTCATCCTCGAGCGTGAGCTCGAATGAGCCCGCGCGCGCGATCGACTCGCAGGCCCCCGCGGCGATCCCATCGCTGCCCGAGTCCGAGCCCGAGTCCCCGCTGTCCTCGTCCTGGCCCTCGTCGCTGCCCGAGGTCCCCGAGCACGCGAGAGCCGAGCACGCGAGCGTCACGGCGAAGCCTACAGATTGTCGAGATCGGCAGATCAAGGCGCCAAGGTACAGCAACCATCCATGGATCAGCCAACAATTACGAGCACTTTACGTTGACCCGCGATGACTCGCGCGCCCGATCCGAGGATCGAGCGATGCACGAAAGCAAATCATCCATGCACATTGAACACACAGCAATGTCGAGCCGCGAATCCTCAAAACTCCAGCGTCGCCGCGAGCCCAGCCTCGCCAAAGCCGAGCACGGGCGCCGCCCGCAGCCGGGCCACCGTCCGCGCCCCACCGAGCCGCGCCCCACCGAGCCGCGGGATGTCGTAGGCAAACAACACCACCCCCGGTATCGACAGCACCGCCCCCCCGATCCCCGCGAGCACGGCCCCCGTACGGAACTCGTTGCGCTGCGTCACCAGGCGTCCGTAGCGATCGTACTCGTCGGTCGTCAGCTGGTCCGACTCGAGCTTGTCCTGGAGCATCCTCGCCCGCTCCTGTCGCTCGAGCGCAAAGCCCGAGAGCACGGCGCTGGTCACCATCCCGAGGGCCCCGAGCCCCATGAAGAAGTAGGAGGTCACCCGCTGGTTCGAGCTCTCGAGCTCCGCGCGCAGGCGCAGCTCGCCGGCGCGCGGGAGATCGATGTCCTCGGCGAAGGCTCGGTGCCCGTTCTTGGTCACGATCACGACGTGCTCTCCGGCCGGGACCAGGATGGTCCGCTCGAGCGGCAGCCTGCCGACGACGCGGCCGTCGATGCGCACCTCCGCGTCCTTGGGTCCCTCGACGATGACCTGGCCCGGCAAGCCCTCGAGCTCGGCCTGGACCTGATAGGTCGCGCCCTCGGGGACCTCGAAGCGGCGCACGAGATCGCGGTAGCCCGGCGCGCGGACCAGGACCTCGTGCTCGCCGGGCTCGATCGTGACCACCCCTGGCGCGGCGAGCTCGGTGTCGCCGTCGACGACCATGGTCGCGTCCTCGATGCTGGTCGACACGAAGATCCGGGTCACGGTCTCGAGCTCGAGATCGCCAAGGTCGCGCTCGGCGAGCAGCGAGGTCAGGTAGTTTCGGGCGAAGTTCGCAAACTCGGCGTCGGGCGCCGAAGACAGATACTGCTGGTAACGTCGGATCGACAGGCGCCGGTGAATCGCGTCGCCCTTGCCCGACTCGTAGGCCCGGCGGTGGGCCGAGCCGAGCGCGTAGAGCAGCGTGATGTTGGGGAACATGCGATAGGCCTCGGCGAAGAAGTCGATGGCCTCCTCGAAGCGCTCGTCACGAAACGCGGCCTTGCCCGAGGCGATCAGCTTGCGCGCGCCGTCCTCGTCGCGCTGGCCCTCGGGCAAGACCTCCAGGACGTCGAGATAGGCCGGCCCGCGCTGCTCGTCCTCACCAGGCTCGACCGCGCCGGCGCCCGCCCCCGTGTCTGTGGGGGGCTCGCTCGAATCCGACGGCGGGGCGTAGGCCAGGTGCAGACCCAACGCCAGCGCTGCTGTGATCAAAAGCCGAGTTCCTTGTCGATGTTGGGCTTGGCCTCACCCGCGTCACCCGAGCTCTTCTTCTTTTTCTTCGGCCTCTTTTTGGGTTCGGGCTCGAGCTCGGGCTCCGGCGAGGGCTCGAGCGTCACCGGGACCGTGAGATCGGCGACGGGCACCACGACCAGGGCCTCGGGCTCGTAGCCTGGCGCGACGACGTCGAGCGCGATCGTCCCCTCTCCGCGATCGAGGCTGACCCCGTCCACCGTCGCGCCGAGGTCGCGATCGCCGATGAACACGTGAGCCCCCGGCGGCGCGCCCTCGAAGGTAACGCGAACCGTTTTGGGCTCGGGCTCGGGCTCGGGCTCGGGCTCGGGCTCGGCCGCGGACTCGGGTCCGGGCTCGGGCTCGGGCTCGGGCTCGGGCGCGTCGATCCGAGCGTCGCCCCTGGCGCCATCGTCGGCGCTCGCGGTCCCGCCGTCGTAGAGCACGAACGCGAGCCCGCCCACGAGCACCACGGCGAGCAGGGCCAGGGCCAGCCAGACATCTCGACGCGGCGGCTCGGCGTGGGGCTCGGCGACGGCCTCGAGGGCCTCGGCCAGCTCCGCGGCGCTCTGCCAGCGCTGGTTGCGATCCTTGGCCAGGGCCTTTTGAACGATCTTGTCGACCTCGGCCGAGAGCCCGGCCTCGGGCGCGACTTCGCGCAGCGAGGGGATGGGGTCGGTCAGGTGCTTGGTGATCATGCCCAGCGGGCTCGTCGAGTTGTAGGGCAGCTTGCCCGTGAGCATGCGAAACATAATCACGCCGGCGGAGTAGACGTCGGCCCGGTGATCGACGTCGCCGTCCCCGCGAGCCTGCTCCGGTGACATGTAGGCCGCGGTCCCCACGATCACGCCGGTCTTCGTCAGCTCGGCCGTCTCGGCGTTGGCCATGGTCTTGGCGATCCCGAAGTCCACGACCTTGACCACGTCGTAGGACCCGCTTTGCTGGACGCGGAAGCAATTGGCCGGCTTGACGTCGCGGTGGACGATGCCCTCGTCGTGGGCGGCCTGCAAAGCCGCGAGGATCTGCACGACCAGCTTGCGCGCGCGCTCGAAGGGCAGCCGGCCCTCACGGCGCAGGGTCTGCTTGAGATCCTCGCCGTCGAGGAACTCCATGGCGATGAAGGGCGCGCCCTCGTTCGTGCTGCCGAAGTCCGTGATGTCGACGACGTTGGGGTGGCGAATCTTGGAGGCCGAGCGCGCTTCCCTCAAGAAGCGCTCGCGCAAGACCCGGCGCCGGCTCAGCTCCACGCTGAGGGTCTTGACCGCAAATTGCTTTTTGATCGCCGTGTGCTCGGCGAGGTAGACGTTGCCCATGCCGCCGTCACCGAGGTGCCGGACGATCCTGTAGCGTCCGGCGATCTCGTGGCCCTCCGCGAGGTGCTCGGGCACGTTGTCGAACTCGGGATCCGTCCCGACCATGTCCGCCAGCTCCGCGCTGTCGACGGACCCGGTCAGGGCAGCCTCGGTCTCGGCGTCGGACAGGTCAGCCGTCACGGCCCCCGGCTCCTGTTCGACTCGCGGGATCCGGCGCGATCCCTTCGGCTTGGTTGCGGTGGTTCATCGATCGCTGGTGGCTCTCGCGAGTGACGGACACGCAGGGGGGCGGGCCGAGCATAACCCACAAAGCTAAGTTGACACACGACGACCACGCCAGCGCCGCGAGCAACCTCGGCCATGCCCGTTTCTGGCTCGACTGCGAAAAACGCGCCTCCGATCGCCAGGCGCGCTGTGCCCAGCTGTGCGATCTCGTCTTCACGCACCCCGCTCGGCATTGCCCGCGAGTTCGGCTCAGTCGGGACCTCGACGGAGCACGCGAAGCTCATCACCCACGCGCACCGTACCCCCCTCGATCGTGCGCAGGTAGATCCCGCGCAGGTGCCGGGCGCGAAAGTGCGGCGCGAGGTTGAGGCGCATGGGCGCGAGGCCGAAGCGCTGGACCCACTTCTTGCATCCGTTGTGCGCCTTGAAGGTGACCTCGAGCAGGGCCTCGCCCATGCGCAGCTGGCTGCCCGCGGGCAGGTTCTGCGTCGAGAGATCGAGGCTCACGAACAGGTTGTCGCCGTGCAGCTCGAGCGGCTGGCCATTGGCGACCACGCGCGCAAAGTCGGTGCGCGTGGTCGCCAGCTGGTACTCGGGACCGTACTTGTCTTCGCAGGCCCAGCGATCGCCCTCGAGCCCGCCGTCGACGCTCAGCCGCGCCGCGTCCAGGACCACGCGGCCATAGTCCGGGGTCCGGGCGACGATGAGATCGAGGCGGCCGACCTCCGTCGGCGCCGGAGGCAGGGCCGCGAGCGCGCGCTCGGGCTGCGCAGCGGACAGGTGCGAGCTGGCGTCCCCGCGCAGCCCCTCGAAGCTCAGGCGATCCGTCGGATAGTCGACGGAGACGGACTCCAGCAGCTCTTGCTTGGTCGGCTCGGACATGAGGCCCGAGCAGCATAGCCGCCCGCCCGCCGCGACGCTCGCCCGCGGGCGCAGCCCTCACCTGGCCGGCGCAGACCGGCTCAGCCCTCCGCCATCAGCTTCTCGGTCCACGCGAGCGTCCGCTCGAGCTTCACCGTGGACTTCACGGTCGACTGGCCGCGCTGAAGGGTGACGACGTCCTTGCAACGGTAGTCCGCGGGCGTGTGCTCCAGAGTGTGCGCCTCGACGAGATCCCCGGTGCGGCGCTCCTGGACGAAGATCTTCGCGTCGTGGCCGATGAGCTTGAACTTGCCCAGCCCCGCCGCGCCGCATTGCTTCTCGGTCCCGTTGGCTTCGTCCTCGTGCAACACGATCCAGTCGAGGTCGCGCAAGGTCTCGCCTTCACCGACGACCGCGAGGACGCTGCCTGACTTCACCACGAGCGCGGTGAGCTCGCCGTCGCTGGCCACGGCGTCCTCGCCCTCGAACAAGAGCTTGTCCTTGCCCATGTGACGAAAGAAGCGGCTCTGCACCGCGAGCGGCGGGACCGTGGTCGTGAGCGGCTCGTAGCCTCCGAGCTCGATCGTGATGGGCACGTTCGACGAGACCACCGGCATGGGCTTGGACAGCTCCTCGAGGCTCGTCCCGCCAGCCCGCTTCAACAGGTCCCCCTTCAAGTGCATGAGCGTAAAGCGCGTTCGCCTCTCATGTTCGACGCCGTCGACGCGGAAGTCGGACATCCCGAAGATGTCGCAGTCGGCGCTGAGTCGCGGCTTGTCGTCCTTGCGATTCGTGACCAGCGCGAAGGTGCAGCTCCCCCGTTCGGGCTCGCTGCGGCCTTCGACGGTCACCGTGAGCTCGGGGCGATCGAGCTTGTCCTCACCCCAGCTGGCGATCAGCTTCATCTTGGGCCCGCTCGCTCCCGCCGAGGTCCCCGGCACATCGATCACCTCGTCGTCCTTGCAGGCGCCAGCGCCCAGAGCGAGGAGCGAGGCCAGGGCGACAGAGCGCCAGAGGACGAGTCGCGACAATGAAGGTGTGGAGGGAGTGGCTTGGATCGGGTCCTTCATCGCGTTGTCTGCCCTTCACTTACCATACGCCGGTGGCACTCTGGCCATACGCCGGAGGCACGCGGCCATATCCCCGGTCGCGCTCTGGCCATACCCCGGTCGCGCTCTGGCCATACCCCGGTCGCGCTCTGGCCATGTGCCGGTGATGCTCTGGCATACGCCCGTGGCACTCTGGGGCGTCTCACCGGTCACGCGACACGGCGAGCGTGCCCGAGTCCAGACTGACGCACGGCGGACGATCGGGTATAGAGCGAGCCATGTCCGAGCTGCAGTGGACCAAGGCCCGACGCAAGATGCTCCACGGCTTTCGTGCGCCCCACCCCGCGGACCCCGAGGACGCCGTCCTCGATCCCCAGGCCGCCTGGGCAGCGCTACGCGACCGACCGCTGTTGCACGAGCTCGGCCAGGTCCCCCCCGAGGTCGAGGCCATGCTCGCCGCGCGCGAGCACGCGACGCCGCCGACCGAGCTCGACGTGGACGCGGAGGTCGCCCACACCGAGCTCGTGTTCAAAGCCAGGGACCCGCTCACGCGCTGGGATCAATGGGCCGAGGCCCGCGCGCTCGTCGGCCACTGGCTCGGCGCCCAGGGCTTTCGCTTCGTCATCGACGTCCTGACCACCGTCCAGCCCTACACCCGCCACTCTCGCCTCGTCCGCGGCGACTACGTCGTGTCGCTCCGGCCCGCGCTGGCCGAGGTCGACGAGCTCGACGCGAACGAGGAGGTCCACCTGCCGCTGAGCCCCTTCGGCCTCCACGCGATCCACAAGCCGCTCTACTGGGCGCTGCGCAATCACGTCGCGGCCATGGACGAGCCGAGCTTCGCGCGGGCCCGCGACTCGGTCGCGGCCATGCTCGACGGCCCGCCGCCCGGGGGCTCCTACACCGGCGGGTGGTTTCAGCGCGCGATGCTGGTCTACGTGCTCTCGCGCGACGAGGACCTCGCGGCCGCGCAGATCGACATGCTGCTCGCGGCCTACGGCGGTCGCTACAGCTGGGAGGGCGCCAACGTGCTGGCCTGCGCCGCACCGGACCTCGAGCGCGCGCGCCGGCTCGCCGAGCACGCGCGCTTTGCTGAATACAGCATCGACCTCGTCGCCGCGCACGGGCTCGACGTCGAGCCGATCTTGCAGGCGGCCTACGACCGGGCGCGCCAGTACTCGGCCAAGCAGTACCTGCGCCGTGAGCGAGCGGTCCTCGACATGCTCGCGCAGGCCCGCGGCGGCTAGGAGTCCGTCGCTTCCCGCCCAGACTCAGCGAGCAGAGTTCCCATCGCCGTCGAGCGCTGGATCAGGACCCGCTCGCTGCCCCGCCCGTGAACACGCACGTACACGTCCGGGCGCCGCCCGACGACGCGAGCCCGCCCTCGTCCCCGACGCCCCCGCTCGCGCCGCCGCGACGACTCCACCCGACGTGCCAATCACGCCTGAGAGCGCGCAGAACCCAGCCATCGCAACGCTTCGCAACACAACGCAGCCCTTTGCCCGTTGTCGCCCAGCGAGCGCGCTCCTACACCGGATGTGATGCTACGACACAGTTCCATGGTGAGCCTCCTGACCTGCGCGATGTTGGCGGCCTGCAGCGACTCCGAGGCCGATGGCGGCGAGACCGAGGCCGTCGCCTGTGACGCCGAGCCCGAGCTCCTGACGACGGACGAGGGCGTCTCGTTCGTGCGCACGCCGGACTCGTGCTTCGACGACCTGCCCGACTGGACGTACGAGGCGCGCTACGTCGAGATCGACGGTCTGCGTCAGGCCTACGTCGACGAGGGTCCAGAGGATGGACCCGTCGTCCTGCTCCTGCACGGCCAGCCGTCCTGGTCCTACCTCTACCGCAAGATGATCCCGGTCCTGACCGACGCCGGCTACCGCGTGATCGCCATGGACCACCTCGGCATGGGTCGCTCGGACAAGCCGACCGAGGTCGACGCCTACAGCTACCTCGGCCACGCCGATCGCCTCACGCGCTTCATCGAAGCCCTCGAGCTGCGGGACATCAACCTGTTCGTGCAAGATTGGGGGAGCCTCATCGGCCTGCGTGTCGCGGGCCTCCACCCCGACTGGTTCTCCCACATCGCGGTCGGCGACGGCGCGCTCCCCGTCGTCCCGGAAGGCTTCCAGCCCTACCCCGCGATCGAGAACCCAGACGAGCTCATCGACCTCCCCTCCCCCTTCGCCGCCTACCTGGCGCAGCAGATGCCCTTCTACGAGGGGTGCAATCTCATCGGCGAGGGCGAGGGCGAGTTCGATTTCGGCGAGTGGATGGAGTACTCGATGAAGGCGGCGTCGTTCCACCCGGCCGAGGTCGTGGAGGCGCTGACCTGGTTCGATCTGCCCGACGCCGAGGAGGCGGCCTACGACGCCCCCTTCCCCAGTCGCGCGTACATGGCCGGCCCGCGCACCTTCCCCTCGCTGCTCAATGATCTCCCCGGGCTCAACGCTGATGCGTGGGCGGGGTTGGCCTCGTTCGAGCGCCCGTTCTTGACCTTGTGGGCCGAGAACGATCCAGGCTCGCTCGGTAGCTGCGAGGCCCAACAGGCGTTCATCGATCAGGTCCCCGGTGCAGCCGGTCCGCCCCACGATCGTCTGCCCGACGCCAGCCACTTTCTACAGGACGACCAGGGCGCCGAGATCGCCCAGCGCCTCGCGCTGTTCTTCGCCGTCGCGCCGATGGGCCGGGGCGCTCGCTACTGCGAGATCCTCCTCGCCCGCCAGGGCTCCGATGGACTCGAGGCCGAGGTCTGGGGCACGCCGGGCCTCAACTACTGCCCCTCCGATCTGTGGGAGGCCATCGACCCGGTGGCCATCGCGGCCGACAACGGCGCGCTGATGGCGATCATGAACGGCCCGCGTCGGCAGGTGGTCGACAGGATCGAGGGCACCCTGCCCGATGATGAGCGCCGCGTATTCGGCGGCCTCGAGATGCGCCGGCTCGCGACCGTGGAGATCGACGGAGACCCGATCGAGGGCGCCTACACCGAGACCACGGTCATGCGCGACACGATCTACGTCTACAACGTCGGCTCGGAGATCTACGAGCTCGAGTCCGACACGGGCGAGCGCTACGTCATGCAGGCGATGTCGATGATCGTCGATCCAACGCTCGAGCTCGACGATCTATCCGGGCTCGGCGAGCGCCTCGCGCTCCCGGAAGGCTGGAGCTTCACCGCGCGCGTCCTCGACGAGGAGCTCGTCTTGGTCGCCAGCGGCGCCGCCGTGGTGGTTCAAGACGAGCTCGACAACACCTACCAGCGCATCTAACAGGACATCGGAGAACTCTCGCCCATGCATGATACCGCCCCCGAACTGCGCCCCTTTGTTGCTCGTCGGTCATTTGGGCCCACCAAACTCCCTCCTCGCGCCGCGCGATGCAGCCCGCTGACAGCGTTCTGCATACACGAGGCTCCTCCGATTTCCTGCGAGTGCTACGGTGGCGTCGAGCGATGAAGATGGAAGGTATCCACCTGCTCATCGTCGAGGATGACGACCAGCTCGCCAAGCTGCTGCTGGAGTATCTGTCGCAGCACGGCTTCGAGCTGGCGCGGGTAGCCAGCGGGGAGATCGGGGCTCAGCGCATCCTCGAGACGCGACCCGACCTGGTGATCCTCGATCTCATGCTGCCCGGGCTCAACGGCCTCGACGTGTGTCGTCGGGTCCGCGACGACTACGCGGGCGCCATCGTGATGCTGACCGCCAGTCAGAGCGAGGCCGATCACGTTGCGGGCCTCGAGCTGGGCGCAGACGACTTCGTGACCAAGCCGATCGAGCCGCGCGTGCTCCTGGCCCGGATACGCGCGCAGCTGCGCCGGATCGGCAGCAGTCGGACCCACGGCCGCGCAGACGACACCATCCACCTCGGCCCGCTCGAGCTCGACGTGGCCACGCGAGACGTGCGAGTCGAAGGTACCCCGATCGCCCTCACGACGATGGAGTTCGACGTGCTGCTCATGCTCGCCCGCGAGGCCGGCACGGTCGTGACCCGCGACGATCTCTACGCCAAGGTCGCCGGCGTGAAGTACGACGGCCTCGACCGTGGGATGGACGTCCACGTCAGCCGGCTGCGCCGCAAGCTTCAGCGCGGCGGCTTCGACCCGAGCCGGATCAAGTCGGTCCGCGGCGCGGGCTACCTCCTGGCCTATCGATGAGGCGCTCCTTCGTTCGGCTCGTATTGATCAGCGTGCTGGCCACGTGGGTCATCGGGTTCGCGGTGCTGGTCGTGTTCACGAGCACGATGAGCTGGATCGACGAGCGTTCGCAGCAAAGCGGCATTTTCCTGGTCCACGAGCTGCTCGAGCGGACGCCCGCGGACCAGCGAGCAGATCGGCTCGAGACGCTCGCGGACCACACCTACGTGCCGCTGGCGCTCATCAGCACGGCCGACATGGAGGTTCGCCTGGGACGGGCCGTCGCGCCGGGCGAGCGGGTGCCGCTGCGAGTGTCCCGCGACGAAGAGTGGTACTTCCTGTCGTTCGAAGACGGCAGCGGCGCCCTCGCAGCGGGCCCGGTGAATCCCTCGATGCCGCTCGAGGTGTTCCCGCTCGGGGCCTTTCTCGGGTTGCTCGTCGTGCCCATCGTCGCCAGCGTCGTGATCTTGCGAGTCGAACGCGAGCTGCTCAAGGTCGAGCGCGCGAGCGAGGCGCTGGCGGTCGGAGAGCTGGGCGCGCGCGTCCAGGATCCCCGCGGCCCCTCGATCGAGATTGCGGCGCGTTTCAACGCGATGGCGGAGCGGATCGAGGAGCTGGTTCGCAGTCGAGACGAGCTGGTTCAGGCCGTGTCCCACGAGCTCGGCTCGCCTCTGTCGCGGCTGCGCTTCCACATGGAGCTGCTCGAGCATCAACCGCCGGACGAGCGCGACGAGCGACTCACCGCCATCAACCGCGAGCTCGACGCGCTGGAGGAGCTCGTCGTCGAGCTGCTCGGCTACGTGCAGTCCGCCGATCTCAGGGTCGAGCCGATCGCCTTCGACCCCGCCCGGGTCCTCGCCGATCTCGCGGAGTTGGCCACCTTGGACATGCCGGAGGATCGGGACGTTGCGGTGAGCCTCGAGGTCCTCGAGGGGATCGAGGTGATGGGCGACCAGCGCCTGTTTCAACGCGCGGTGGAGAACCTGCTGCGCAACGCGGTCCAGTACGCGAGTACCAAGGTGATGCTCGAGGTCACGCCGACCGACGATGGTGTGCGGATCGCGGTCCATGACGACGGACCCGGGATCCCCAAGACCGTGCGAGACCGGGTGGTGATGCCATTTGTCCGGCTCGATGAGGACCGCAACCGCAAGACCGGCGGCGTGGGCCTGGGCCTGGCAATCGTCCGACGCATCATGCAGCGTCACGGCGGTCGGATCGTCATCGACGACTCGCCCCTCGGCGGAGCGCTCGTGGCCACGGTCTGGCCGCGCGAGGAGTGAGGCCCACTTGTCGAGGTTCCTCAGACCTGATCGCGCTCGGTTCGGCAGAACTGATCGCCAGCGGTGACAACTGGGAGACGAGCTCAGGCTGCTTCTTGCGTCGAGACTTGCGCGCGCGGGCCATGGAGGCGGCGGTGTACGACGGCGCCACCGAGCGCTGGGCCGGGCTTTCGAGTCCCGCGACCCGCGTGCAGCGCTCGGCGCTCGGCCGGGACCTCCGAGTTCGCTCGTGCCAGCGTAGGGCGCAGGGTATAGTGGACCCATGGGTGAACCCAGGCTCCGCATGGATCCCGCCGCATACCTCGCCTTCGAGCGCGAGGCGCGGGACAAGCACGAGCTCTGGAACGGCGAGGTCTACGCCATGGGCGGCGCCAGCCTGGCACACAACTGGATCGTCGCCAACTTGGTCCGTCGTCTCGACGAGCGCCTCGACGATACGTCTTGCAAGGCGCTGCCCTCGGACATGCGCGTCCACATCCCCGCGCGTGAAGCCTACGTCTACCCCGACGTGACCATCATCTGCGGTCCACCCGAGCTCGAAGACAACGACATCCTGCTCAACCCGCGCACGATCATCGAGGTGCTCTCGGCCTCGACGATGGCCTTCGATCGAACGGACAAGTTCGCCGGCTATCGCTCGGTTGAGACCGTGCGCGAGATCCTGTTTGTCAGCCAGACAGCAGCGCAGGTCGAGTGCTACGTCCGCCAACCGAGCAATTCGTGGCTGATGAGCGAGTACGGAGCCGACGACGCCCTCGACCTCGAGATGCTGACGTCGCCGCTTCCGGTCGCGCAGATCTACGCGGGCGTGGAGCTTGCTCGCTGACGAGGGGCCGAGCGCTGCACGCTTTTTCGAGCTCGCGTTGGCGCGAGCGGTCGGCGTGGCGTAGGCCACGCGACCCGTGATTGGTGAGATTGAGCTTCGTGTGGGTGATAGCGAGTCCATGATCGCCGCGCTCCAGCGATCCGCGGCGGCGTCCCAGCGGCGGCGGTTCGGGGTCCACAAGTAGGGATCGAGGTCGCCTCGCGGATTGTGTCGACGATCGGCTTGGGCAGGTCATCGGCGACAGCCAGGGGATCGAGGCAGCGCATGTGCTGTAGGCGGCCGGACTCAGACGGGACAGGACCGCCCGCAGAGGCCGCGACTCAGGCCAGGTTGTGAAACACCGCCTGAACGTCGTCGTCGTCCTCGAGCCGCCCGATCAACGCGAGGACCTCATCGGTCTGCTCGTCGCTGAGCTCCGTCGTCGTCTTCGGCACCCACTCGAAACCCGACGACCCCACCTTCAGCCCCCTGTCGTCGAGCCCCGACTGCAGGTTGCCGAACTCCTCGCGAGCACAGCGCAAGATCAAGACCTCGTTGCCGTCGTCGTCGAGGCCGTCGTCGAGCTGCTCGAGGCCGTGGTCGATGAGCTCGAGCTCGAGCTCGTCGCGGTCGACGCCCTCGGGCGACAGGCGAAACACGCCGAGCTGATCGAACATGAACGACACGCTGCCCGAGTTGCCGAGGTTGCCGTTGCCCTTCTTGAACGCGAAGCGGATGTTCGCCACGGTCCGCGTCAGGTTGTCGGTCGCCGTCTCGACCATCATCGCGACGCCGTGGGGCCCATAGCCCTCGTAGAACACGGTCTCGTAGCTGCTCGTGTCGCTCGCGCCCGAGGCCTTCTCGATCGCGTTTTTGATCTTGTCCTTGGGCATGTTGACCGCGCGCGCGTTTTGGATCGCGCGGCGCAACGCCGGGTTGCTGTCCGGGTCTGGACCGCCCGACTTGACGGCCATGCTGATCTGCCTGCCCGCGCGGGTGAACGCCTTGGCGTCGCGGTCCCCGCGCTTGAGCATGGCGAGCTTTCGGTTCTCGAAGGTGCGGCCCATTCGCTGACTCCGAAGGGGCTTTTACAAAAAATCCGCCCCCGCGTCTCGCCGGGCTCACGCCGTCGCGATCCGGCGGATCGGGCCGGTCTCGCCGCCGTAGAGGTTGCGCTCGCGCGCCCGCTGCGAGCGATACTCGATGAACTCGAATTCCACGCCGCTCGGGTCGATGAAGTAGATCGACGCGCGGTGCGGGTGCGCGGCGCCGATCGTGGCGATCTCGTAGCCAGCGTCCTGCAAGCGCGCAGACACGGCCTCGACGTCCTCGACCTCGAGCCCGACGTGGGCGAGCCCCGGCGCGTGACCGCGAAGATCGCGGCCCTCGCCGACGGCGGCGTCGTTGAGCGTGATGTAGAAGTCATCCGTGCCAAAGTGCAGCCAGCTGCGCGGGCGCCCGTACCACTCACTGTCGCCGCTCCCGCGGACCGCCCAGTCCGGCAGCGCCGTGCTGAGAAAGCGCAAGGTGGCGGGGATGCTGTGGACGACCAGGTTCACGTGCTCGAGGCGGGTCTTCATGAATTCCATGCTAGTTTGTTTCCTCTCAAGAAACAGGCGTGGTCAGGGAAACACCCAGTTGAACACAGAGAAACCAAATGACTGAGCAGCTCGAGCTCGACGCCGTCGCGGCCTTCGTCGAGGTGGTCGCCAGCGGCGGCTTCTCGGCGGCGGCCAGGCAGCTGCTCGTGACCAAGTCCGCCGTGTCCAAGCGGATCGCACGGCTCGAAGAGCAGCTCGGCGTGCGCCTGATCCAGCGTCGCACGCGACCGCTGACGTTGACCGAGGCCGGCGAGCGCTTCCACGCTCACGCCGCGGCGGCGATGGAGGCCATCGCCCAGGCCGAGCGCGCCGCGACCGAGCTTCAAGACCAGCCTCGCGGCCACCTTCGGGTGCTCTCGCTGATGTCCTTTGGTCGCCTCCACGTCGCGCCCCTCGTCGCTCGCTTCCTCGCGCGCTACCCCGGCGTCGAGATCGACCTGATCCTCGACGACCGCCGCGGGGCGATCGCGAGCGGCGACTTCGACGTTGCGATCCGAGCCGGGGAGCTGCCCGACTCGACCCTGGTCGCGCGCAAGCTGACCGATCTGGGCAGCGTCGTGTGTGCGGCGCCCTGCTACCTCGAGCGCCGTGAGCATCGTCGGCCCGAGCACCCCCGCGACCTGCTCGAGCACGACTGCCTCGTCTACACCTACTCGGGCACGCCGAGCACCTGGGCCTTCACCCGGCGCGGCGGGGAGGCGGTGACGGTCGACGTCCACGGGCGCTGCGGGGTCAACAACGGCGAGGCCCTGGCCGAGCTCGTCCTCGCTGGCGCGGGCGTGAGCCGGCTGCCCACCTTCATCGCTGAGCCGCTGATCGCCGCCGGGCGCCTCGTCCCGCTGCTGACCGAGTACACCATGCCGAGCAAGGGGCTCTACGCGGTCTGGCACGAGCGCCGCTACCTCCCGCAGAAAGTTCGCGTGTTCGTCGACTTCCTCGTCGAGGCCCTGGCCGCGAACCCGCCGAGCTGAGGGCCTGCCGAGCGACCACGCTTCTTGACTCACCAACTGTCCCCCTGCCTACACTAGACCCTGATGTTGCATGGGAGCGCACGTTCACGAGAAGACTGGCGGAGATCGTCGTCGACGTCGGGCACGCGCGGCGGGCGGTGAGGGTCCCTCGGAGCGCAGCCACTCACCGACAGGTCAGTGCTGTCTCGGTCACCGGGTAGTACGAGTGACCAAAGACGCTTCGGCGGAATCGGATCAGCCGTTGAATTGCGCCTCCATGCAACAAAGGGGCGCGCGGCCTGGGGGTCACAACTACGTGACGATGTATGACCGGTGCTACTCGTTATCTGCGCCCTGCTTCGCCAGCTCCTCGTCGATGGCCTGCTGCACGGCCTCGATCTCCTTGCGCATCAACAGCACCGTATTCTTCATGCGCTCGACCTTGAGCTCCAGGCTGTGCTCGATCTCCAGCGACGCGTAGTGCTCGTCCTTGATCGACTCTTCGACGCGCAGCAGGATCATCATGTCCGCGTCCGAGAGCGAGTGCTGGGTCTCCTCGTCGTGGACGATCTCGGCCAGGACCATGTCCGTGGCCGCGGTCCGTCCGACCTGGGCCATGAACGCGTTGTTGTAGGTCACCTCGATGTCTTCGACCTGCTCCTCGATCAGCTCGGAGTTGGCGTAGACCTCGGCGATGCGGACGGCGAGCTCCTTGTTGCGGAAGGTCTTGATGCCGTCGGCGAGGTAGAGCTGCCAAACCTCGCGCCGATAAAAGGGCGTCAACACGGCGGGTTGGAAGTTGAACGACGCGTGCTCGCTGTGGGCCTTGTCGAACTTGGCGTAGAGCTCGTGGCAGCCCTCCGGCGGCGGGTCGTCCTTCTCGTGCTTGGCGACGAACTCGGTGTGCAGGCAGTGCACGACCTTCTCGTCCTCCTCGAGCTCTGCGAAGAACTCCTTGAAGGTCTCTTGCATCGGGCCAAGGTTCTCGCCCGGCTTGGTCACGTCGATCTTGCCGAGATCCCTCTCGATCGACTCTTCTTGCTCGACGTTCGCCTCCAGCTCGCGCTTGAAGTCCTTGAGCAGCGAGATGTACTCGGCCTTCTCCTTGGCCGTGTCCTGCCAGCGCTGCAGCGCGGTCGCGGCGTACAAGCCGACGAAGATCAGGACGAAGTCGACCGCCTTGTCCAGGACGAACTCGAGCTTGCCCGCCTCCCCCGAGGCGCGGCGGGCTCGCTTCTTGGCGGCCGCCGACTGGAACCCGGGCGAGTCGGAGGGTTGCGGTTGAGTGGCGGAACCGGGGTCAGACGGTTGCATGCGCAGAAGCTACCCCATGCGTTGGCCGGCGTGGAGGCGAGTGTATCGATGGCCACTGGACGGACCGCAGCTGCGCCGAGAGCTGTGCTGACGCCGGTCCGGCCATGATGTCCGATGGTTGCGCCGAGTGGTCGCTCGACGTTCCCGAGACGGGGGCGTCTGTGTCCCCGAGTCGGGTGCCTGCGCCCCTGGAGACACGCGCTGTGACTCTGAGGCCGAGCTCGGCGATTGCGACGAGCAGCAGCTGTGGACAGCCCATGCGTGGCGACGATCTTTGCGCCGCGAGCCTGGCGACGCCGATCTCGATTGGCTGCGATCTCGATGAAGAGGGGGTCGCTGCCTGCTGGTGTGTCGCCGAGTAGCGACGAGCTCAGATCCCCCCGAGCTCCGCGACCTGCTCACCACTATCGAGCTTCAGCGCGAGCACGCGCATCCCGTAGGTCACGAACACGTACTGCTCGCCCGCGACCATCGCGTCGACGTTGTCCGTGGTCTCCCGCTTCAGCTGCGTCTCCCACACCGTCGAGCCATCGATCAGCGAGATCCTCCGCACCCGAGCCCCGCCCTCGCCGGCCGAGGGCACGAAGCTGACGACGGCGCTGTCCCCAGAGATCTCCGCGCGAGGCTGGCCGTGTCCGCCGTCGACGGTCTCGAGGGTCCCGGGCTTGGTCAGCTGCACGCGCCAGCGCTCGGCCTTGGTCGCGCGCTCATAGCCGACCAAAAAGGGCACCCGCGTGCCCTTGTCGCGGTGGGCGAAGGCCAGGCCGTTGGGGTTTTGGCAGGTCGGCGCGTCGACGCCCCGCCGGCGCACGCGGACGCCGAGGTCGGCCTTGGGACAAAACGCCTTGTCCACGCGCAGACCCTCGAATTGCCCGGACTTCAGGTCGAGCTCGCGCAGCTCGGGGATGAGCTCGTAGCCGGCGCCTTCGACGAGGGGCCGGGCCTGACCTGGAGGCTTGGCCT
>WURV02147445.1:0-18085 GCA_011762755.2 Epimenia babai | reverse complement strand
CCGTTGACAAAGAGACGGGCAGGGTACGCGATCGTCGCTCTCTTACCGTCTTGGCGAGCAGCGCGCACTTCCGGTATGAGCTTTGCTCGACTAGCTCTTATGTCCTTAGGGAAATCATCGAACATCGAGATATAACTACCTCATAGCCTGTAACCTTTACTTCGTACAAGCTCTTTTCCCTGGAATTCAACAAAACTCGCTATTAAAGATCGAATTTCACCGGGGGATCTTGGCCCCTAGGCGATGTACGCGGTGAAATCGAACTGACGCTATCTCATCAGGCGTCAGTCCAATCTTCTCTCGCATCATTCCACGCAACTTGAACTCACAGTTTACTTCATTTGACTCTTCAATACCGGACAAAACAAGGTTACATCGTCGAGCCCGGGCCTCCTGATCTAACATTCTGCATTTTATCTCCTTCATCTCCTCTTTCTGACTCTTCATTATGTTCTCTATTCATAATTTGATCCTTTGCATATCATCAAACTGTTTTTTTTTTGTATCCGTCCAACACATTTATTACCGTCTTAAATTTATTATCAACTTCAGTCATTTTCGCTGATAGCACCTGTTCTCGAGAATCGAATCGACTCTCAATGTCCTGAAGGCGACGATTAAGGTCAAATATCTTCCCTCATCAAAGCGAATCCTTTTACACTACATCTTCATTCACCACGTCAAAGCCCGTAGATACAATACTGTCAGTTGGACGTTGCGGCTTACGTTCCGGATTTGTTCCACTCTCCATTGGCCGGCTAGCCTGATCATTGTCATTTTCGAACGCCAAGCCATCGTTGTCATTGTACTCCGTCGTCATAATGCCTTGGTAGGCTGCGATTCGCTATTGTTATCAGCAATGGACATATTTTCCGATTATAATAGCCCGAACTCAGAGGCACCCTGTATATGTAAATCACGCTTCATAGAGTGACCTGATAGGCACGCGCAGTTCGCAAATAATTTGATCGAAAATGCAGCTGTCCAAAACTGTTACACTACTGTTACATATGACGATCTTACAAACCAAAGCAAGGCAGAGAATACCTACTAATAGGTATTCTCGGTTTACGCATATATTTAGTGCACCGGTACAACCTAGTCACTAACTTACCTTACCAAACAATTAAAGAGAAATAAAAAAGCAATAATTAATATGACAAAAAGAACGCCGAACAACTTAAGCGTAAGTCAGATCCACCATCTTGAAAAAGAGATAGAAATATTAGAAATATATTATATATATAAGGTATCCGAGAGTCTTAATGGTAACCACTATAAAGTTAATTAAGAAATATATGATGAAGTTAATATGCATGCACAAATACAAGATATATAATCACAGGAAAAAGCGGCAAGTCTTGAAGAAGGCTTACAAAAGGGGGAAAAGGAAAAACAAATAGAAATTAAAAAGGATATGAAAAATTCTACAAAAAGGTTCAACGCGCTGTGGATAAAAATGATAATAAAGGATCCTGAAAAATTTGGTATACTTCCGGAAAAAATTTATGGATTATTTAAATAATAAGAAAACAACCAAAAGTCAAGCAAAACGGGCCTAGTTTAAGCGCGGGCAAGTTGAGATTGAGGTACGTTATCGGAATTAGGAACAGCTAAATTGGGACGAAATGGTGAAAGTATTGCGCCCTTATCGTTTTTTGGATATTGATCTGAGGGAAGTAATAATGTTTATAAATGCGGGTGATCTTGTGGGTGGGACAGAAACTATTGGCGCATCATTTATTAATAAAGCTGTTGCTACTTATAATGGTTTGGGTGTCGAAGATAAAATTTATTACAAAGGGAATTTTGGAGAGGATGAGGAGGGTGTAAAAAAGGGCTGAAGATTTCGCTTCTGAATTAGTTAAGCAGGCCCTAAAAGTAAAGGACGTGAAATTTAGAAAACCTCCCTACACAAGGTTTCTATTAAAATGGTGTGCCAGGTGTAACAAAACTAAAACTTCCTCCAAACCTAAAACCACTTTTTGGGGAGACCAATTTCTGATTCTGATCTTTCTATTTATATAATATATAATGGATAATTATTTCTAAGTTTAAAACGGAAAATATTACTAAAACTGAAAAACATATGAAGACAAAAATATGAATGTGAGCCGGACGTGGTTGATTGTCACACAGTCACGGATTTTATTAATTTGTTTTATGATTTATTAAATAAGAACATAAAAAGATATCTTATAATAAAAGTAACTATACCGAATCCAACTATTGTATCAATTAAAGCAGAATCTAAGGCTGATATGGTTAAAATTGAAAAATATGCTAGAAGAAAGATTCATAATCTTGTTACTGAATTAAGCCCTATAATTAAACATGTTGGCGCTCTAGCGGCTGCAGATGTATGGTTCTTAAATTTGCGGGTGGTAATACACCAGCTATTGGTGGCGCTATTATAGCAAATGCAGCAGCTACTGTTTTAGATGGACAATTTAATATTAAACACCCCATCTCCAAAATTATTGTCACTGGTAGTTGTTATACCGAAACCGCTCTTATGCTAGCGCACCAAAACCGGTTGCCAATTACCGAAGCAATTGTTTTGGGTTTTGGGACAGCTATTATCGCTGAACTTATTAGTACATATTTATAGAGAACATAAATGTACATCGAGTACTTATGTATATAGAGTACATATATTTTTATAGACTGTACATACAATTTATATAGAATTTATATAAAATATATATTTGTAATTATTTGTGTGTATTTCTATGATGTGTGTTAACGCAGTTGATAGCATTCTTTATGATTAGCATTATTTTTGATCACCATTTATAACTGTTAATTAGTAAATAATATAGCGTTTTTTCAATTACCTACTAAATACAATTCATTCTGACTCTTCCCTGGATTTTTTTAATTATTACAATTATTGATAGTTAATTTTAATATTTTTTACAATTACCAATCAAATAAGTGGGCTAAGTTACTGGGAATATTCTACTGAATAAGTGGGTTAAATTATTGCTAAAAATGAGTTGAAAATTTGGCTTAAATTACTGGGAAAATAATATCGGTCGCTAAATGACGTTTACACTATATATTACCGATATATCTCTATCAAATAAAAGCATTAATGACTGTACTGGTATTGTGAGTAGTAAGTGGACAAACGTTAGTATACGGTTTCATGTTAAGAAGCTCTCACCCAATGTAAGTTAAACAATCTCTATGATATTTTTTGTAATACCTTTTTATTTATTTGTTTATTTATTTATTTATTTATTTTTTTTTATTTTTTTATTTTTTTATTTGTAGGCTGAGTACCGAAGTAATCGTTGTTTAGGCCAATTTCATTTATGACCCTTTATAAAGCAAGCCTGTGTGGTTAACACGACGATTTGATTAGCCTCACGTATATAAGGGGTGGGGAAAAACACTTTCTGTGAAAACCCACAGTTTTGAGTCTGGGCAGACAAATGACCTTTTCCATTCACGCCACTTGTTCCAGATGTCTACATACTAGCTACATATGTCGCACATTCCGCTAGGTCTATGGAAGGTCAATGGTTATTTACAATGAGATGATGACATAGCGGAGAGGTAAGCGACATAGAGATCATATATAGAGCATCTGAAGCACAGCAAACATCAGAGGGAAAAGCCCTAACAGAACCACACTGCGAGGGCTACCGAAAAACGCCCCAGTTAGTATACTGGTCAGAGCGGGATTTCAACCAGGGACCCCTAGATTCAAAGTCAAACGCTCTAACCACTATGCCAGCTGCCTCCATAATTATTTATGTTACATTAATATGCTGTAATGTGTCCCACAAATATTACCGAGTTATGATTCCATTACTATCCATACCTCATTTATTTCTTAAGACTTTAATGCGTTTTACAGCATGCAAAGATCGATGGTTTGGGTTTGAATGCGCTAATGAGTGCCACTGCCGTGATCGTAGAATTTGCCATCGAGCGAATGGAAAGTGCCCCCTTAATGAATGTGATCGTGGCTATAAAGGACTCAACTGTTCAGAAGGTAAGAGATATTGTCAGGTGCAAGCGTATAGTTAGGACCCAATATAATACTTTGTGTGTCTTTTTCTTCAATCAGGCATGAAATGTGTAAAGATGCTACGTATTGAAGAGCTTAAGTGATCATCTTAAAAATGCAAAGAAAACACTGAAAACTCTGCTCCAAAAACCACAGAGGTCGTAAATACTGGCTAAAGTGGGAATCATTCAAGAGTCTTTTTTTCAAGAGTATCAATCTAACCATCGTGCTCACTGACTGGATCATGAATTTGAATTTATTTATCAAACTGTACGTTTATAACATTACACAATAATTAGTGTTATTACTTGGACACCAGTCTATTGTATCCCTCAACCAATGATTACATATTTTAGTAATGTTTAACATTCAACTCCTCTATAATCTTCAAGATGGCCACAGCAAGACTTGTCTCCCAACTCTCTAATGACGGATGATGTAGTAGTATAAAAATTGGGACTTACTTTAGTGTAATGAATTATCACATTGATGGATATCCTATTAGGGAAAGTGAGTTAAATGAATGTGCTGCAGCGTTGAAGAAAGTTGTGTCTATTGCCATGGCCCTCCGTCAATTGTTCTGGGAGTAATTTGTTATATCCAAACAAATTGTTGTGTGATCCTTTATGAATGGTTTTATTCAATAGAGTATCTTTTTTGGCCAATCTGGACATCTAATTTCAGTGTGTGAACCGGGAACATTCGGTTTTAATTGCAATGAATTATGTCACTGTCTCAACGATGTCCCATGCGTGAGAACAAGAGGCAAATGTCCGGCTGGATGTGAACTGGGATATTACAGTCTTGGTGAAAACTGCTCGACTGGTTTGTATTGTAACACCTTGTTTGTATGCGTGTCACAATAGGCTAGCAGTAGCATGACAAATGAATTGGCTTAATTTATTATGGTGGCTTAAGGACCGTAGTGGTATCCATTGAGTTGATTTAAAACTTTGATTCTGGAGAAAAAAATCGAACATTTGTTATCAAATTGATCATAAAAATTGCTTTGGGTTTTATGAAGTGAACAATCGTAATTAAAACTTTCACTTTAGAAAAGTAAAACTTGAGACGCAGATTCCCAGTACACCCCTTATGATTATTTCATTAGAATAATGGAATGTGTTTTTAATTAATTTCATGAAAGTGTCAATAAACAGTGTGTAAAGATGGAAATTTTGGGTTTCGCTGCGCTGGTGTATGCCACTGTCGTGATGGGAGAGTGTGCGCCCGCGTTCATGGAGAATGCCCCCATAATGAGTGTGATCGTGGTTACAAGGGATTCAATTGTTCATCAGGTAAGAGACTTGGGTATTTATGACCCAATTCAAAGCTTTTCAACATGAAAAGTTATTCTTGTATTGAATTTACTATAACACAAAACTTTGGTGAAATGTACAAATAGTCGGTGGAAGGACTTCGATGTTTATATATTTAATAAACATTGCAAAGAATTAACACTGGCTTATTAGTTAACAGCGTAGAAAGATTATACACTAAGCAGCGATAGTAACAGGTTTTAGTAATGGAACACTTAAAAAGAATAACCGTTTGAACTACACAATACTTGTGCAGATCAGAGGTATAGGTTTCTTTTTGTACATTTCTCTCCAACACTTACGCAGTTACACTAAATTAAACCCTGTTGTAGGAATCATCATAGGCAATTGTTAGACCTGAGAGAATCTTCTGGAAACATGATATAATTCTTTACCAATAGAATTATGTCAACCCAAAGTTGTATACTACTGTGGAACGTTTAAAGAAACTAAGCGATTCTCTATCTAGCTGGCTAAAATGAATCGGTTCTGGCTCGGTTATTTTAGAAAGTTAACTGTATGGTTCTGGCTCGGCTATTTTAGGAAGTTAACTGTATGGTTCTGGCTCGGCTATTTTAGGAAGTTAACTGTATGGTTCTGGCTCGGCTATTTTAGGACGTTAATTGTATGGTTTTGGCTCGGCTATTTTAGGAAGTTAACTGTATGGTTTTGGCTCGGCTATTTTAGGAAGTTCACTCTATTGTCATCAGCAGGTTACTGAGTGTGCTATAAAATTGCAAGACATTACAAAAATTATCAAGTTTCCTTACAAAATTGATGGTTCAATTCAATAATTCTTAATTCATCATCTCTTTTTCTCTGAGTCTGTCTCACTGTCTCACTGTTACAAGATATCTAGATTTACAAGGTATCTATATGAATCTTTTGTGTAGATCTTCTGTCAGTTAGAAATAGCAATAACACCATGTGCAATTATTTTTAATGTGTCAATTCTTGATTTCAGTGTGTGAATCTGGAACATATAGTTTCGATTGCAAGGAATCTTGTCATTGTCTTGATGACGATCCTTGTAATACAAAGACAGGCAAATGTCCATCTGGTTGCGCCCCGGGATATTACAGTCTTGGTGAAAACTGTTCAAATGGTTCGTGTGGCTATAAAAGTTGCTATCAGCCGTACAAACACACACACACACACACACACACACACACACATGCACACACACAGACACACACACAGACACATACACAGACAGACACACACACACACACACATACACATACACACACAGAGATACACACAGAGATACACACAGACACACACACAGACACACACAGACACACACAGACAGACACACACATACAGACACACACATAGACACACACACAGAGACACATACAGACACACACAGACACACATACAGACACAGACACACACACACAGACACATACACAGACACACATAGACACACACAGACACACACACAGACACAGAGAGAGATACACACACAGATACACAGACACAGACACACAGATACAGACACAGACACACACAGACACACACACACAGCTACACACACATACACAGACGCATACACAGACACACACACACACACACAGACACGCACACAGACAGACACGCATACACACAAAGACACACACACATACACAGAGATACACACACAGACACACAGATACAGACACAGACACAGACACACACACAGACACACACACATACACAGAGATACACACACAGACACACACACACAGACACACAGAGAGATACACACACATACTCACAGACACGCATACACACACAGACACACACACAGACACACACACAGATTCACACAGACACACACGCACGCATACGCACACACACGCACGCACACGCACACACACACAAAGTGATTACTAGTAAATCATAATCCTTGCACTTTTATACACATCATTTTATTTTGCATCTATTAATTAACATTGCACATGTGAAATATATTTGATTAAAGTGTATTAATTAACTTAGCTGTCGAACAGACTTTACATGAGTAAACACTGCCGATAAATAACTAGTCCCTGTAATGTTAGTATTAATGTTAACAATAGTTAGTCCATTAATCTTCCTACATTATGATCATATTCAGTACTATAAAATAAATATAATAAATACAGTAAAAATCACATGTTAACCATTTTTTTGTACTTAGATTATTGCTAGTCATGCTGGAAGTGTTTTTTTTTCATTTGAATTTAACATTGTGAATAAATGTGATTGTATCAAGGTAATTGTGTATTGTGTCCAAGTGTACATGTATTCATTGTGTATTCTAACCGTTTTTCCTCATATTTAATCTCATTATGAATGTGAATTAGGAAATAAAATATATTATAGAGATAGAGTTTTTGCAATAATTAATGATACTGCTGAACGTTGTCTGCTTCACCAACCTGTTGCCAGTCTAGTATATTGACTAAGGGTGACTGACCATATTTACGTATTGTTTTTTTATGTGACGATGTCAGTCACATGATATCGTCTGACCATTCACTTTTAGCTGCTCAGAACAATACATCATTCACTGGTCGTATTTTGCAAATTTGCTATTTTGACTGTAATGGATTTCTGGTTATCTATTTTTTTGCAGCATGTAAACCACGAACTTTCGGTTATGAGTGCCGCAGTATATGTCACTGCAGCAACAACCGTTCGTGTGAGCCAGTAACTGGCAATTGTACTGCTGGTTGTGAACCAGGGTACAAATCGAGAAATTGCTCCAACGGTAAGTATGTCCTGAAGGCAGCGAAGCTAGTTTGGTGTATGTCATGATTAATAATCATTATCATTTTATCTTCGAGGGCGTTCATTTCTACATACAATAATTTTCATGATCACAGATGCCATATACAGCAATGTGTTCATTATATATGAATACTATACATTCTGTTGATGGTATCTCCTGGTTGTATGGTTGTTGAGAGGTGTTATGTGTGCTGATTCATTTTGTATCTCGGGATGTCTGTGTGTGTGTGTGTGTGTGTGTGTGTGTGTGCGTGTGTGTGCATGTCTGTGTGTGTGTGTGTGTTTGAGACATTGTGCTTGCGTGTGTCATGCTGTCTGCCGTTTGCCTAACTGGGCCAAGAACCTTATTGCCAGTATTACCAAGAATGACATAAAACATGAGACATCAGAAAACTTTACTCAATGTTACTAATGTTAATTAGAACATACAAAAGACAAAATATATTCACTTTATGTTATTAATATGTTACTACTTGAGGAGATTTATATGATGAATTACACAACTTAGAAGGTAAATACACAATGTATGGTACTTATGAAATGTATTTCCTAATTCAAAAAATTAAAATAAAAGCGATTAGTGTTAGTTATGAAATTTAGCTTTCTGACATGATACAAATAATTGGAGATATGAGAAGTGACTTCATGACATTTATCTACATAAGGCAGAAAGACAGAAAGTATGTTCTAACGTTATGACACTGCGAGAAATTGGATACATATATTCCACACTATCTTGTCATCTTATTGTAAAGGATGATCAACTATAAAAGACTAGACTGTGCGACACGTGTAGGCTGTCGGAAGGTGTTTGCTACCAGGGACATTAATGGACAAAGGTCAAATGTTAAGTTCTCAACCCACACTTGGTTGCTTTCACGATGAATTTCTGCAACGTAACATTCTATTTCTATTTCATTTTATTGGAAGTAAAGACTCGGGCTATCGCCCACAAGTCCCAACACAATTATCTATATACATATAACAATATATAAATATTAAAACACAAAATGTACATCAAAAGATAAAAAACATACTTGGCTATATACAAAAATACATGAGTGTGATATGTAAATGTCATATTTGTCCGAGTTGTGAAATTTTCCTTAAAAATACGACAAATATGACAATCAATATATATGAAACGCACAAAAAGTACACGAAAAGCCTACATACATAGCTATATAGGAAAACAATAGTGGGATTAAGATTTCTTATTTGACATAGTTAACAATTCGTACAAAAATACCTATGACATGATATAAGAATCTGTTACTAGTATAACTGGATGGGTATACATTGCAGAATGTGATATGACATTCGGTGAGAACTGTAAAAATCCATGTCACTGTTGGGAGAATGCATCATGTCACCATATCACTGGACACTGTGCAGCGGGCTGCGCAAGTGGTTTTATTGGTGCCAATTGTTCTCGAGGTATTATATAATACCATTACCAAACTTGTCCTGAATAATTACATACTAGTTCTGATCAAGATAGACATCAGAGGGTCGTATATAACTGATATTTCCGAAGCTCTTGTCTTTAAATTAGGCATCAAAAGCTAGATAGGTTCACTTTAAGGCATTTTTCGGACTTTAAACCTGTTCCATAGTTTATTTATAATTTACAATTACACTTTATTAAATCATGCCAATATCGATCCTCCCGGTGTTGGTTGTTACATTTCTCAATACATCAGAAAGACTCAGTGCCAATTTGCAAAATTATCAGTCATTTTATATTGTTGAAAATGAAGGATATGTTTAAATAACATTTATAAAAGCCAATGAATAGCTTTTCCCTGTGATAAAAAGATATTTGAAATATGGACTTTCCATAGCGTCTTATAAAGAAATTATCCTGCTGCTTCTGTAATCTTGTACTACGTATCTAGTGTCAGTATAAATGTTGAATTGGCTAAGTACATTTGTTATTGTTTACAGTTTGTTCGGCCGGTTCGTATGGACGAGAGTGTAGGATGAAATGTAACTGTGAAAACAACGAGATTTGCAATCCTCATACTGGAGCATGCCCCGGGCGATGCAATGCAGGCTATAAAGGGCAGGACTGTGCTACCGGTTGGTGTTTTCTAGATTTGATGTCTACTACACAATACCATAATGTGAATCTAATCTCAAAGATATAAGATATTGTTATGAAGACATCGTGTAAGTCCAAGATGCTATATATAAGTCATTTATCCGTGATAAGCTGATTACAATTTACCATTGATATTTTTCTTTAACCCTAAGCGCGCTGTTGTCAGAGTTTTGAATTGCTATTGTAATGTCTTATACAATTGTCAGTGTAGTAAGGGTTAAACTGATGTATTGCTACATATTTTAATTATGTACATATGTATGGTGAGTTGCCTTAGCCCTTGCCCTGATGAGACCGGATATATCCTTACAAAACATAAATAAAACTCGCGTATTGGGGCATTTTGGTCTATGATGTAGCACAGTGTCTCTGCTATAAATAATTACGTAGCACATAGTGTCTGCTATAAACTATTACATAGACATAGTGTCTCTGCTATAAATTATAATGTAGCACATCGTGTCTCTGCTCTTAATTATTACAGAGCACATAGTGTCTCTGCTCTTAATTATTACAGAGCACATAGTGTCTCTACTCTTAATTATTACTTAGCACATAGTGTCTCTGCTCTTATTTATTATGTAGCACATATTGTCTACTATTAATAGTCTAATATTAATTATTACACAGCACATAGTGTCTCTATAAATTATTACGTAGCACATAGTGTCTCTATGAATTATTCCACAGCACATAGTGTCTCTATGAATTATTACACAGCACATAGTGTCTCTATGAATTATTACACAGCACATAGTGTCTCTATGAATTATTAAACAGCACATAGTGTCTCTATGAATTATTACACAGCACATAGTGTCTCTATGAAATATTACATAGCACATAGTGTCTCTGATATCAATCTAGATGAATGTGACGGTTTCTTACAGAGTGTGAAGATTTGGAATTCGGTCATGACTGTAAAAAGAAATGTAGCTGTCTCAACAATGCTACTTGTGATAAAAACAACGGGAGATGCCCTAATGGATGTTCGTTGGGCCGTCGCGGTGATGATTGTATGCAGAGTAAGTGTTTGTTACACTGTTATTTGTCACTGTTAATCTAGATAAATATCACCTCACATGTTAATAATTGGTGTATTAGAAATCAAGGTAGCGTGCATCTGTGAAGGTTGGTTTAAGTTGATCTTATTTGACTGCTGATGAGTTTTTAGGATCTCTCCAATACATTGCACAATAACGCATGGCAAAGGAACTGTAAGGAAGGTCAAAGAACATAATTATCAAATCTGCAGTATTCAAGACAGAGGAGGCCCAGTGACTTACATCCATTATGTTTTTCATCTAAGCTTCGATTAGGAAACAAACTGAAAATAGCCATCCAGCTTACTCTTCTGACTGGCAAGTGGCGAGTTCATAAATTCATGTAATATTCAAACTGCGAAATCTTGTAACTAACCAAATTATGATGTCCTATCTTGTCCTTTCTGAATATTCAAGCACGAAAATCTGGCTCATTTCCTATTGTGAAAAGTGCAGAATAAATTCCTGGTTTATAATGGATGGAGGTCACAACCTCTCGCATGAAAGGCAGCGCTTCTAACCACTACACCATTGGCACCATATGTGATCATATGTAATAAGTTGAAGGCATTGTATCTAGGATGAATAACTGCTATTCTACATTAATTGTAAATCACATCAAAGGGTTGAAATTGCCTAATACTTGTCTCTAAATGTTGTACATTACCATCATCTTTTGAACTTACAGCTTGCCGCCATGCGACATTTGGATCTGATTGTAAGTTAAGCTGTAACTGCCTCAATGCTACATCCTGTGATGTGAAAACGGGTGTGTGTTCTGAAGGATGTGCTCCAGGCTACCAATTAAAAAACTGTTCCATCAGTTAGTATCACTGGGAATACAATATATACTAGGGTATCCAATACCGGGATCCCAAAATCCCGGCCGGGATCTCGGCCAAAATTAATAATCTCGAGATCCCGGAAATACCGGGATTGTTCCTCGAGATTGAGATCATAATCTCGAATACAAAAGACATGGCAAATCTTTATATTCCTTGACAATAATGAGCATTTTAGCAATTCTACTTTACTTTGCAATCTGCAGTTTTTATACGCGATATTTCTCGGCTTATTTCTGCCCATCTTGTTTCGGATTACGCTGGATTGTTCACGCGAACTCACCCGACTCGATTATACATTTTCGTCCATCGTTATTGTACTTTTTGCAATGAATATTGCATACACAAAAAATCGACCATTATTAGTGCGATAGCTTACAAAATAGGTATTACTTGCAATTGTAAATTAAAATTTCAGCCATTTTAATATTGCAAAATGGATATTCGGAACTCGGATTTTAGACGGTACTCGGTTCTTATTTACCTCTTAATGTACTTAATGAGGACAAATTGAGCCACATAGTGTCATTTTTCCCTGTTATGGCATGGTAGAGCTGCATCTTCATTGCTCAGGAGATATCATGCGGTATTGGATAGCAATCATACTTGCTTACAAATTGGCTACCACATGCCTGCTACTTCATCACAAAAAATGCTATTTATTTGAATGTGACCGAGTATGTCTTAAATTCTTATTTATGTAAGGTTTTGAAGAAAAAAGACAAAATAGCAGTAAATATTTCACATTACTGGTCAACTCACTCAATTAGAGACTTAAGAGGTTAAGTTCGTTGTTAATGTAAACAAATTATGTATGGCGCAATAACTGTCACAAAAATGGTTTGTGTTTTTATCAGTAAAGGAATTATAATCGTAGTGGAATAACAATCAATCGCTTGAAAATTGTTAAACCATGTTACGTATAGTTTTACATTAGGCTTCGCACATCACAGCTTGTCGCATCAGTCTGTGCCCAAATTTTGCTGTCGTGTGATATTCCATAAGCCACAACCACATCAACTTGCCAGCAACAGCTGGGGAAAATTGTCACAGCTAGATATAGTTCCGTCTTCTGGTTTGGAAGTTGGAACTTTGTAATTATCACAGCGCTAATGATATTTAATTATATATCAAAAGTTATCATTTGTGCCAAGTGTATCACCATCGATGACAATATGGAAACACTCTCAAATAGTATGATTATGTAGGGCCAATAGTTTCGACTTTTTATTGATCTGTGAGAAATGTTAAGGCCGTCAACGAAAAATTCAAGAAATCGTGGGATATCTCACGAGGTCTCGATCTCATGAAATTTCACTCTCGTAATCCCGGGATTGGAATTCTGGTGAAATTTGGAAACCCTAATATATAGACAGGTAACAAAATCTTGAGTAACTGAAATAACAAATTAACGAGCGATTTTTCTGTACAAGTATACATTGTCAGTTGCAATAAGCGGGCAGATGTAACAAACACAATCATTACAGACCCGACAAAATTGTACAATAATTTACCCGTACAAGTTTGCTGTGGTCGTTTTATCACATTCTAATGAATTCATTTGTATTTTGTAGACTGCAGCCCAGGAAGCTATGGCTTGAATTGTAAACAGTCTTGTCATTGCTACAAAGATGCCGTCTGTGACCCTATCAAAGGCAACTGCCCGGACAACAAATGCTCTCCCGGCTATATGGGTTTTTATTGCTCACTAAGTTAGTATTTTATACATGGAATTCACATATTGTGACTGTTTTGCATGAGCATTGTTGTCTATTGTCTTATACAAATCAGAAATACATTCATTGGGTTGGCTCTGATGTCATAGTTAGAAAAAAGTGTATCTATCGTGGAACACCCGAGTAATATTGTAGTCTCTTTAGGTGAGATAATGTAGTGGGTAGATGGACAAAAATCAATTCAATCTTAAAAACCCTGGATCTATTTCTGAAGTTGTCACTCTACAACCTGTTTCATTTTTTCAGGCCAAGTGGGGCTTAAACCCCTTCTACCTATGATGATCTCAAAAACTCTTGCAGTGTAGTTATGTAAAAGCCCCTTCCTGCTGATGTAGCAATGTTTCAGATGCCCCTAATATGGTCTCTATAGTGCTTATTTCTCTACTGTTGCATCACCCAATTGTATATAATTATCAACGATCACAGATGTGCTGAGTTTAGGCTGTCTGTGCAAGTGTTTAAAAGCATTAGCATGAATGGATGCCAATTTGTGGTTTTTCAGAACGGTGTTTTCCTCACCACAATCTGTGAGCTTATTTCTTTGTCATGTTTACTACATCGATCCGTTTATGAACCCATGTATATCATTATTATGAAGCAATTATTTGCCACAATTTATTCATTAATGATTTCTGATGTTGCTTTTCCTCATTTGTGTTGCAGACTGCCCAAAGGGAAGTTATGGTCTCGAATGTAAGGCAACGTGTCATTGCCTCAAGAATTCCGTTTGTCATCCTATCCATGGAAAATGCAAAAATGGATGCGCAAAAGGATATTTTCAGACTGACAATTGTTCAGAAGGTTTGCTTACCAATATTGTACTATTCATTCTAAATATATATCACTTTGTTCCTTGTATAATACTTGTTATATTATTGGTATTTGAGCAGTTTTATCGCTAAGTTGGGGCAATTGGAGAATGATAACACTTTTCCAATTCACCTGGATCATTTTGGGTGACATTGTTTTTGCTTAGTATAGGTCACATGGAGTAAGTTACATCAGGTGGAGTGTATATCTGGTTTTTCAGCTTTTTATTTATTTATGCAATAAAACTTTCAACTTTTTCCTGTACATGTAGGCCTAGTGGCCTACTAGTTTCGTTAGTAGTTAAATCGCCAAAATTTTGCCTCTCCCCTACACCTTTGGGCATGATTTCCCTTTATTTCGGCATTTGTTCGACTTTCCACTGTATTAGTCAACATTGTTTTCTTTTGAACATTTTATGCTCACTGTAAATGTACATAATTGTATCTAACATTGATGTCTATTACCTGTAAAACTGTTAGGTGTTAAATTTATATAATTTAGGCAATTACATTTTAGTCTTAGAGCGTTAGGCTGTTGTTTCATGTAGTGTGTTTGACAACCATGCTAATAAGTACGTTCACTTTTACCAAATAAATTTCGTTTCATTTCATATTGGTGAATGGTAGCCATTATTGTATGTCAGAATCCCCGCCTATATTTATATTTATCATAGGCTCATGTTCAATGTATAAAATGTAGTCACTGGACCTTTCAGCCACTTTATTAACTTACTTTATTTTTGGATACAGCGTGCCCGTCTCAGTTCTCCAATAATCATCATAAAACCAGTTCTTCAAGACAATTTTCTGCCATGTGCAACATATTGAAACCATTTGTAGCATTGCTTGATTATTAACTTCTGTTTTATTTATATTTGTTGATCACTGCTAACTGTTTGTACCCCAGGATCATCACTGTCTTATTTACATCTTTCACTGACAGTATGTACCCAAGGATTATCGCTGCATTATATATATATATATATATATCACTGTTGACAGCATGAACCTAAGGTTTATCACTGCCATATTTATATTAATCACTGTTGACAGCATGTACGCAATGTTTATCACTGCAATATTTATATTAATCACTGTTGACAGCATGTACCCGAGGTTTATCACTGCTATATTCATATTAATCACTGTTGACAGCATGTACCCAAGTTTTATCACTGCTATATTTATATTAATCACTGTTGACAGCATGTACCCAAGGTTTATCACTGCTATATTTATATTAATCACTGTTGACAGCATGTACCAAGGTTTATCACTGCTATATTTATATTAATCACTGTTGACAGCATGTACCCAAGTTTCATCACTGCTATATTTATATTAATCACTGTTGACAGTAGTTACCCAAGATTTATTACTGCTATATTCATATTAATCACTGTTGACAGCATGTACCCAAGGTTTATCACTGCTATATTCATATTTATCACTGTTGACAGTATGTACCCATGGTTTATCACAGCTATATTTATATTAATCACTGTTGACAGTACGTACCAAAGGTTTATCACTGCTATATTTATATTAATCACTGTTGACAGTAGGTACCCAAGATTTATTACTGCTATATTCATATTAATCACTGTTGACAGCGTGTACCAAAGGTTTATCACTGCTATATTCATATTTATCACTGTTGACAGTATGTACCCATGGTTTATCACTGCTATATTTATATTAATTACTGTTGACAGTATGTACCCAAGGTTTATCACTTCTATATTTATATTAATCACTGTTGACAGTATGTACCCAAGGTTCATCACTGCTATATTTATATTAATCACTGTTGACAGTATGTACCAAAGCTTTATCACTGTTATATTTATATCTATCACTGCCGACAGCGTGTACCTCTGGATTATTCGGAATCAACTGCCAACATACTTGCCACTGTTTAAACAAAACTGATTGCGAAAAGCGAGATGGCTTATGCCCGAGTGGGTGCGCACCAGGTTACTCGTTGTCCAACTGTTCGCAAAGTGAGTATGTTAAATAGTAAAAAAATGACTATATGTTAGAATAATTAGGTAAATAATGATCATATCTATATCCTGTAATGTAGATAGTGATATATAGAATTGTTAGGGAAGACCATCAACTTGGTTCAAGCTCTCGTGCTGATTGCTTAGACAAGACTCTAGCACGTGTTTCAGATATTGATGGAACTGATTTTGTTGTGTGCTTAACTTTCAACTATCTTGTCATCTGGCAATCCCACATTTAGTAAATTGTGCCACAAAAATATGCATTTGTTTTATGTTCATTAGACTTAAGTAGTGTGAATTCATGTAAGTCAACTGTCTGTTGAGATGCTGTATTTGGCAGAGCGGGTATGCTAAAAATTATTCATATCATTGTCATGGTTCAGACTGCATTATCATACAAGTGGATGAAACTGGAAAGTGTTGTAAATTAGTTAATGACAAAAGTTGTGCTTGAAACTGATGCAAGATGATAAAACATTTGTATTTTTAATAATACAAGCATGAAGCAGATAAAAAAGGAAGATTTGAGACCACGAGAACCACAACCGGGACTGTTGGGTTGGTTTTCTGTATAACGCGAGTACATATGGTTTACTAAAGAGATAATCTTCAGTTAGCTTAGTAAAACAAGGGTACTTCAGAGTGGATAAATGTAAAGTGACAACCGATTGATTGTTGAGCAAATGACGTCCTTTTGGTTTTTTGAAACTTGATGTAAGAAAGGCAGGTGTGTCATGTATACACAGCGATCTTGTATATGCAGCGTTGATGCCTATGCAGTGCTCATATATATGCAGCGCTCATGCGCATACAGCACTAATGTACACACAGTGCTCATGTACATACAGCACTGATGTATACACAGTGCTCATGTACATACAGCACTGATGTGAATACAGCGCTCATATGTCTACAGCCCTGATGTATACACAGCACTTAAAAGCCAATATCGAATGACTATGCCATGACTCTACAGCAAGGAAGTGGTGGAAGGCAACGAGCCTCAATGTTTTTTCTACATTGTCTAAGATGGTTGTATTATATACCTTTATATATATACACCCAGTTATTTTTATTATCTTTCGAAATCTTTTAACAGCATGTGGTAAAGGAACATATGGCCTCGGTTGCAAAAATCGGTGTTTTTGCCGGCTAAATGGATCATGTGACCACATTACTGGGACGGGTTGTCTAGGCTGCGCGAGTGGTTATAAAGGAAAGTCTTGTTCTCAAAGTAAGTCTTTCTTAATGAAATATATATAAATTCTGCTATTTGTAATTAATACAATTAATACAAAAAGTAATTTACTTATATATATATATATATGTGTATCAGAGTGACATTCTGTCACTGATCTTTCAATCAATTTGTAGTCATGTGAATTAATGTGGTTAGACTGTATATTGTCACGTGACTTACTATGTCACGTGACAAGCATTCTTGT